>CABHPR010131615.1:0-25944 GCA_902168415.1 Peromyscus melanophrys
TAAGCTTTTCCTTCTGAGACTATACATATACTCAAAATTGACTCAGTTTAAAGCCAAAAATACTTTAAGGTTTATACGTTTACCACCACCAGGGGAACAAGAAACCATGAAAGTAAGAGTCTCACTGTAGATATTTCAGAACTTACAGCAGGAATATAAATAGTCAAAGAGAAATGAATGCCAGCCTCGTCACTGAGATAACTAGTCATGTGTCATGCATGCCGTCTGGGTCATCTCTGTTTTTCTTGTCTGTTTGTTGCTACCTGTAGATTATTTTCTGTCTGTGGTATTAATTTTGTTGTTTGCTCCTAATTGATGTGATCATATCCTTTCCCCCAGGTAGCAGATTACTGCATGTGTAAACTTGCATTGTTGGATTGTATTTGTCCCCTGGTCTTGGCCCTTTGGTAGCCCTGGTAGGCCTGGTAGCCCCGGTAGCCCCGAATATTTGTCTGTTAGATGCATCATGTGGAAATCGTAGTGTCAGGGTCAACATGCACTTGGTGTTATGCTATATTTGGTGACTGTGAGCTCAGGCTCTGGCTGTCCAGGGTGATAAGGACTGGGGGCTCTTGCTCCCTTACTACCTGGCTGCTGGAGAAGCCTGCTGGCACAGTGACCTTGGGGCCATATGCATGTGCCAGATTTTCCTTGCCTGAGCCAACTTGCTTTGTTTTTAAGAGCTTTGTCATTTTTGTTGAAGAAAACACTATTGTATTTTAGTCAGAATGTTTTTGCACCTTGTTTTTCTCAGTGCCACTGTTTTGGGCTTTGTCTTTGCTTAAGTGACGCCTTGGATCAGGACAGAGTGCTCCCTAATGAGATACTTTGATTGCAAGGTGCATGCTGCACCAAGGGAGGATATATATACTTCAGAATTGGGAAAACAAATCCTGTATCTTAATGGCTGCTCACTGGGTGTGTCATGCCTTTTAAAATTTCCTGTTAGTGTTTATGAGACTGTCCTTATTCTTCATGTCTTATGAGTGAGGAAAGCTGGAATGACTAGCTGGAGACCAAGGTAACTTGAAAGTGGTAGAGCTGTAGTCTGAGTGGGACAGGCTTAACTCAGAGCTCTTAAGCACGTTACAGTAGCTACTCTGCTATATTTATCCCAGGGCAGGGATCTCCCCCTTTTTCTTTCCCCTTCTCTCCCTCTCCTTTCCTTTCTTCCTTTTACAGATCTGACTTATATCCAAAGAAAGCTAGATGACAGCTGGCTATTTTTTTACTTGTTTTATTAAGAAGTTATGATATACACAGACATGCATATCTACAATCTTGCCTTTGAGTGTGCCCCGTCAGTCTTTGTGTCTCCATGTAATGACTCTTGTGCCTGTTGCAAAGGCTGTTCCTGAGGGGCAACACCATGTGTGATGCAGTTTGCTGCCCCAAATGGCAGTTGTGTGGCTCTAGACCAACTTGCTTGCATGTTGAGGAATATGGGCAGAGCAGATATTGTTTGGGTTCAGATCTGGCTGATGGAGCTGAAAGGTGGCTCCACAGTTAAGAGCACTCTCTTGCAGAGGACCTGAGTTAGGTCCTCAGCACCAGTATCAGGTGATTTACAACTGCCTGTGAACTATATAGCTCCATGATAGCCGACTCCTTCTGGCCTCTGAGGGCACCTGCACGTATGCAGTGGACACACACAGACACACAAATATACATGAAAGTAAAAATAACATCTCCAAAATCTGACCGCTGTTTGCTAATGTCATAAGAACTGGCAGTTCACTTAGTTCTTGTTCTTGACTGGAACTTCTCATTTTTCCTCATCTGGATGTCCCCACCCTCGTGAACCAGGTACTTTAGCATTTTCACTTTGTTTTTGGAAAATGTTGACGTTCAGGTGCTTATCACTGTGGAAAATTCTAGATTGTAAAAGGAAGGAACATAAAATATACAACAGTCTCTTTCTGGGGAATCCTGTCAGGGGCACCATCCCACCTGTGGCTCCTTGAAAGCAGGTTTTTGTTTTTAGTTTGTTTTTTAGTGAACACTTTTCTGGCATGTGAGATAAAAGCCATGATGACGCAGTAGCCACTGTGTCAGTGAGTGCTAAGGCAAAGCAGGTGTTCACACATGTAGATAGCACATTTGCTTATCTTTAAACTGCAGGTAAGAGCCAGCATTTTCAACCTGGTATCTCTAATATAGTCTTTGTAAGGTCAGTAATTTTTGGGTGACATGTCATACTTTCTATTAAATTTTTAGTTGTAACATAGGTCTTTAAGTTCTTAAGTTGACTGAACGTACGTGGTTACCAACTTTACCCTATATTGATCCTGTAGCTATTGTGTGGTCATTTTTCTACCTTTTTACATGTCATCAAAGTGTGACAAGGATGACAAGATGGGACAAGATCTTTTCTTGGGAAAGAAACTACCTTATTCTCAACTACCTAAAAAATTCTAGTTAACGATTTCTGAGAATTTTCTATATTTAATCCAAATGAGCTCACTTACTTTGATATTGATGGTGTGTGCTAGACAAGTTATATATATATATTTTTTCTTGTTATTTTTAGGATTCTGAGCAACAACAAGATATCTGAGCTGAAGAATGGTTCATTTTCTGGGTTAAGTCTCCTCGAAAGATTGTGAGTATACTCTCATGGTCATTCCTCCTTATTTTATATAATTAATGTGTTTTTATTGTAAACCTGCCAGAGGAACTCCCAACAATTAAAAGGTTTTCCCAACATTTTATTATGCAAAAGTTCAGGAAGTGATGTTTCAAAGAGAAAACGATTACAGAGTCAGAGGTCAGCATGCTTTCTGGGAAGAGCCAGCTAGTAATTGCAGTTGGACCTTGTGGGCTCTCCGTTTGGTCACAGTGTCTGCACTCTGCCCGTGGAGTGGTAAAGCAATCTAGACAGCAATGAGTCAGTACTTACTGATGTATTGTACATGACAGCACGGTGCTAATGAAGGAATTCGTGCGGATCTCTTTCAATAAAGCCGGTAACTAAACAAGCCATGGACCACAGTCTGCTGACCACTCACCGACTTCACATAGATAATGTTTCGAAACTGTGCATTCTAAAATGATGTGTATCTTATAAGTAAAACAGAATGCAAACATATCAAGGGGGTTGCTTAGACAAACTGGTGTTTTCTTCAGTATGTTGGAATATAATAATGTGTTTTACTTAGAAGTTTTCTCATGGGCTGATGTATTATAGGCACTCATTTTAGGTGGGTTTTAGGGAATGGATATGCTGTTTATTTGTGTTCTGAATGCTCTTCAGAGGTCCTGTTTAAAATTGACCTGGTACACGTGCATTTACAATAAAACTTAAAAGTACATAAGGGAGCCGGGCGGTGGTGGCGCACGCCTTTAATCCCAGCACTCGGGAGGCAGAGGCAGGCGGATCTCTGTGAGTTCGAGGCCAGCCTGGGCTACCAAGTGAGTTCCAGGAAAGGCGCAAAGCTACACAGAGAAACCCTGTATCGAAAAACCAAAAAAAAAAAAAAAAAAGTACATAAGGGAGCCGCACTGTATATATACATTTCTGTGAAGTTTCAGTCTAACCTGATTTTTCTCAATTCTCTTTGCTTCTCTTGATATTCTGACCTTCTCGACCCAGATTTCCCTTCTCCCTTCATCAAACTCTCATGGCTTTTGATGGCTTCGGTTGCTAAAGTATTACTTGGCCATATATGGTCTAGAGTTCTGTGTTCTTTTGTGCATGGCTTTGTTCTTTTCATTTTACTGCATGACTTAAAGTTAGGTTATGTGTATAGACTTATCAATTTCCATAATAATATAGCAGTACATTTACATAAGTATATGTATACTTTATGCATACATGTGCAAAGCATGTGGATATGCGGAGACACACTACACACAAACATATGTAGATGCATAAAAACTTTCTTGGCACTTCAGGACGTAGTGTGCATTTTTTTTCCTACTGTTTCTATTGATGTATTTCTGTCATAGTCCTCACAGTCCATGTGTCCAGAGGATGCTAGCTGCATCCTCAACTCCAGGCCTGACTATGCGGAGACTAATCCTTTCTATACATTCTGTGGTTGGTTCAGGAATGGGTATTTGGATAAACTTGGTTGAGTGGAGATGTACCTGGGGCTTGAGGGAAGGGATTTCCTCAATGTCAAGAGGAAGGAAGGAACCCACGTTTGCTAGGACCAGGTCATCAGAGAGCGGGGTGAGGAGTGACTCTAAGCAGTGGGGATTCAGTGCTGAATCCACACCACTCGGCGTTAGAATGAAGAAGACAGCATCTTCTCATCAGCCATTCTTCCTTACAAAACAGTGTTGTTGGCAGATATCCCAGCATGCAGCACAATGCCAGGCATTTAGCATTTGCTGAGCTGATAATTGAAGAAATTCATGTGGTCAAAGGAAGGGATATAGGTACTTGTGGTTTACCAGTGGTGTCTGTTGTATAGAGAAACACTCTGCTTGGCTTCATGTGCTTGTTCACGTACACCATAAACAATGTAGCCAGCATGGCTAATACTCTGTGCTGTGCTGTGAATTATGCCTCTCCTCCGCATCATTTTTAACTTTCTTTGTCTTTGACCATATTTTGTGCCTTTTGTTGATAATAAATCTCTATACATACTACTTGAAACAAATTAAGTTGCCATTGTGGTTGATATTAAGATGAATTAAATGTTTTTAGCCAGAGGCCTGTGTATACCTGAATCCCAAAATACCACCATGCTTTTTTGAGAAAAAAAAATATGCGTATACACAGACAGACTCTAGGGAAACTCTAGTTTCTTACTGATCAGTGTGGTTCATTCCCAGTCGTGTTATGTTGGGACCACTGGAGTAACCTGGCATCTCTTTTCAGCTGCTGATAGAGTCTCTTTAGCTCCTAACAGAGAGGGGCTTTGGAGAAAGAGTTCTTGGTTTCTGAGGAGATACAGGAATACAGTGTTTGTTCTTCTGTTTATTTTTTTTTCATGGCTGTGCCCATAGGGTTTTGGGCACCTCGGATTACCATGTCCCGAATGAGCAAGGTGCACTACCATGCAGAGGATGGTGACTCTGAGAGGTGTATGGAGCCAGCCACATCTGCTCTGCTTCTCCATTCCTTTTATTATGCAATGATAGTTTTATTATTATTACATTTGAGCCAGGGACTTAGTTTAGAGTCCTGGCCTTGAACTTGCAAAGAGCTCCCTGTCTCCTGGAGTGCTGGGATGACCGGTGTGCACTGTCTTGAACTTGCAAAGAGCCCCCTGCCCATTCCCAGCCGAGATGAGGGTTGTGATACTTAGGTTTCAAGGCACCTCATCCCGTGTATGATGTATTCTTCCCTGAAGAAGTCAGCGCTTTCCCGCTTTCCGTTGCCATGGCAAAACACCATGACCAAGGCAGCTTATGGAAGAGTTTCTTTAGGTTTATGGTTCCCTGTGGATAAGAATCTGCCATGACTGAGACGCTTGGCAGCCAGAGGACAGCATAGCAGCTGGAACAGGAAATTGACAGTTCACATCTGCAGCCATCGGCTTGCTCGCAGAGAACAGCCTGGAAGTGGGTGGGACTCTTGGCTCTCAAAGCACTCCTTTGGTGTCGTATTTCCTCAGCAAGACCACACCACCTAAACCTCCCCAACAGTACCACCAACTGAGGACCAAGTCTTCCAATGCCCAGGACTCTGTAGGACATTTCCCACTCAGGCTACTGTGGTAATTCTTCCATTGCTGCCAAAAAGATGGTAGAGAGATTTGTTTTGGCTTACTGTCGGAGAGGATACAGTTCACTGAGACAGGGACATCGTGGTCGCTAGGACAGGCTGGCAGGTCGGAGCAGCTGCTGGAAGCTACGTGAGATTGTCACTGGTCAGCCACACAGTGATGGCAGACAGGAAGCGGAGTGTTCCACCTGAAGCAGGCTGGCTGTAACACTGAAAGGCCAGCCCCGAGTGACACATCCCCACCAGCCATGCCTCCCACCCTAGTGGTTCCACAACCTCCCCAAACAGTGCCACTCGCTGGGGGCCAAGGGTTTACACACAAGCCTGAGGGAGGGCGTTCCCTCATGAGACCAGGCTGCTGTGGATATTGCTCTGTATAAATAAAATGCTGATTGGCCAGTAGCCAGGCAGGAAGTATAGGCGGGACAAGCAGAGAAGAGAATGCTGGGAAGTGGAAGGCTGAGGCAGAGAGACGCTGCCAGACGCTGCCATGAAAAGCGAGATGTAAGGTACCGGTAAGCCACCAGCCATGTGACAACTTATAGACTAATAGAAATGGGTTAATTTAAGATATAAGAATTAGATAACAAAAAACCTGCTGCTGCCATACAGTTTGTAAGCAATGTAAGTCTCTGTGTGTTTACTCGGTTGGGTCTGAGCGGCTGTGGGACTGGCGGGTAAGAGAGATTTGTCCTGACCCTGGGCCAGGCAGGACCAGGAAAACTCTAGCTACACCATGCTCTTAAAACAGGCCTTCAGGTTTGTAAAATCATGTCCTGTGCTTCTTTTCAGGTAGATTTTTATGACCTAATGCATTGTGATTTAGCACTGCATCCTAAAGTTGGACTACTATGGACTAGAGACGCTTTGCATTGTTGGGGAGAGAAATATTAAATGAGAGAGTCTGACTATAAATATCTTTTGGCAGTGTCTGATTAATATGGCTATTATTAAATATTATAAAATATGTCAAGAATTCTTTATTATTAAGGAAAAAGGGTATCTTTAAATCATATTACAGTACTCAGTTATTCATGAGAGGTATTTTGTAGAAACGTACACAGTTTATCACTGACCACAGATTTATGAACTGCTTTCGTGAAATCAGTTCCTCGTGTAGAAGCTGTTTAGAAGCTGAGAAGGGAAACTTATCCTTTAAAAAAAATAGGGCTGACATTATATATTTCTATTTGCAGAGTTTTTGTTTGTTTGGTTTCCTCTAAACTCTTACCTCTTTGAGGTATGCCGTGGTGGTCATTTAGAGAGTGGGGAGGCAGGACCTAGAGAGTCAAGGCTTCTGATGTATGTGCCTGCTGTTGAGATCTGATATGTTTAAGAAAGTTGGGACAAAGAAAATTTTATTCTATGAAAGCTTGCATACTGCTGAAGAATGGAAAGGAATCATGTTACCTCCCAAATCAGCAGTTTACTCATATTCAGCAATTTAATAATGATTAACAATTTACTACCCAACATTACTATTGGAATATGCCAGTAGATCATGTACGTATTGGAAGTACCACATGGGTGTCAGTGACAGACATCATGGCATTGTTGTTTCTGAGAAGCGTTAATCTTGTGTGAGACATTCTTCATTCTGTCTGGCTGGGTGGATGGATGGCTGATTTTGTGGCTTCCCATAGCTGACTGAACAGCTATGTATTTGTACAGTTAAGGGTTGCTCATGTAATTTTGTCTCCCAGTTTTGGTTTATTGTTTGATCCATTTATCTGTCTACCAGCCTGCCCTCTGTAGATTATCTCATTTCCCTAGGCCATAGTAGACCATGGTCTTACTTACAAGTCCTTGGTCTTATAGGACTTGACATTGGCGATAGAAACTAGTTGCCTATAGTGTGCCAGAGAAGCTTTCTGCCGTTGACTACATGTCTAGTGTGGAAATGGTCCTTTCTAGACACATTGTAAAATGTGACCACAGTAAATGAAGATGGGAAAACTTGAACGTGGGAGCATGAAGGAAGGGGTCATATGAAAGATGGACAAGGTCATGGTCTCAGGGATCCCTGCAAGTTTCTTTAAAGACTTTGCTTTTTTTTTTTTTCCTCAAGTGATGGGAACTTTTGGGGGTTTTAACAGAGAGAGGCATGATCAAGATTCTTCTCAGGAAGATCACTTGCAATGGAGAATAGCTGAGGAGATAGGATACACTGTTCAAAAAGTCTGTGCTCAATATCCACTGCAAACTGCGTTAAAAAAAAATCTGTGCTCATATAATGCCATGGGGGTTGAACAAGACCTGAGTGACTTGAGACATTATTATCATATACAATAATTTATTTTTCAACTTCATTTTTCAACACCCAGTGAGGCTGAAAGAATATTACCTCGAGCACCGTGATTTAATGATGACCAACTTCATGGCATGTTTGGTTATCAATTTTTCAATTGCTCTAGGTATAAATTTACTTAGTTCCTTTAATGAATTCCTGCTGCATGCAAGATGTGCCCAAATCCTGACATCAAGAACTTGACAGAATTTTCTTCATCTTTGTGCATGGGGGTTTGTGAGGAGGAAAGATTCATTTTGCCCCCTTTCAGTCCACGTGAACGTTGGGTGGGTATGAGAAGGCGTCTCATCCCATAACAGATAGGAAGCAGAGAAAGAGAAAAGGCTTGGTGACTAGCTGTTTACCTTCGAAGTCCCGCCCCTACTGAGCCACTTCCGTCAATGAGGCTTAATCTCCCAGAGTTTCCACCCCCTCCAAAAGTAATGCCACCAACAAGAGACCAAGTATTTAACACATGAGCCCATGGGGGACATTTCATTTTCAAACCGTAACACTCAAGGAAGTAAGTGTACCAGAACTCAGTGGAGGCCAAGACCCAGACAGGATTCATAAACGTGAAACTGGAGTGGTCCAGAGTACTTCGTGTCTATCCCATCGCCTGCGCGGGCAGTGTGGAAAGCCACGGTGTCAGTGACACGTCAGGACTGCTGGCGTACAGTGAGTGAGTGAATGACTTCTGCCACGGATGAGCAGAGACCGGCCTTACCAGAATGTGTGGGTGTGAATTTTCCCAGGAAACCTTCCCAGAACGCAGCCCCTGTATTGTATTTCTGCTGCGTTGGTAATTAGAATAAGCTTTTAGAAGAAAACCAAGAAGGATAGAAAAGGATGTGTGAGTCAGAATGCACAGCAGTTAGTTTTCATTAGCTGGTAGAGTAGTGATGTGGAATGTGCCTCTCAGATGGGATGGATGAAAACCCAGGACTCTATGCTCAGCTTTAATAAGACTTATTCTTTGGAGTCTGTTCTTGAACATAAATAGAGAAGGGATCCTGGTTATTTCTGAGCTGCAGTGGGTTTGAGAAGGCTGCCAGAGAACTGTGTCTAAGTCTTATAGACTGCCTGAGCATGGGTTCCACTGTCCTTAGAAGAACCATGGTTCTTAGATACCTATGGTGCAGGCTACCTCCATGTTGTAGCAGCAGGTCTTGTCAAAGTCCAGGATCTATTTCCAGGATGGCCTTTTACATCCCAGCTGAATTGGAAGGGACTTTGGAATCTAGAGTTACCTGTCATTCTGGCTTGGTGAACATTCACCTGAGCATCTCTGTTTGGCCATCAATGTGTGTGTCACCAAGCCATGTGTGAAAAGAAGTGGCACAGTAGAGTCAAGAGTGGCTATGTAGGGACAAGGCTGTTTAGAGACGGACTTGGGGAGAAAAGCAGCTTAAGGATTTTCTGTTGGTTTGTTGCCATCCATCTTGCTGACGGATGACCAGAGGACACTGACTCAGTGGACAGGGTTGTGAGTTGGTCCTAATACACAGGCTTACTTAGGGCATCTGGGGGGGGGGCACCTATTGGAAGGAATGTGTGTGGTACTAGGAGATGAAGGGAAGTACTGGCCTTTCCGAGGAGCTCTAGCTCACACTTGGGTTGTCTTCAGAAGCCTGTCAGCTCTCATGGGAAGGAAGACATGACTCTGAAACTCACTGCTGCCCTGCTGTGGTCGAGTACTGGCATGGAAATGTCCGACTGCTTGAGAAGGAGAATAAATTGACAGGAGATACAGGCCTCCTCTTTGCTTTGGGCTATGTATTGTGATTTATAATGTGTTTATTTACAACCTCACTTTATGGAGAACTTCAGTGTAGAATCTCAGGGAGGGAAAATAAAACAAAACAAATCACCTGAATTTCAGAGTATATATTTTAAGGATATTTTTTTGAAGAATTCAATTTAGTGATGTTTGTGATAAGCACAACCACCGATGTGCTTAATAACCAAAGTATAGTGTGCTAAGGAAGAAATTATAGACATAGTGGGTGAGTGGTCCTGGAAAGCTGGCTTAGTGATTAAAATGCTAGCTTTGTAAGAGCGGGGGTGAGTTTGGTTCACTCAGAATATAATCCATACAAATGCCTGGTAGGCATGACAGCCTGCCTGTGATTCCAATCTGGGGAGGCTGAGACAGGAGATCCCCAGAGGAAGCTGACTAGCAAGACAAGCCATCAGCAAGCTCTGGGATTGGTTCAGAGACCCTTCCTTAATGAGTAAGAAGGAAGTACTATTGAGGATGATTCCTGACATCAGCCTTGGGCTTACATGTGCGTGCACACATGCGCTTGCACATGCAGCCACATGCACATGCACCCCCATGTCTGTAAGTATGCTTACAAACAATGCATACCACGCATACATAAAAATGTCAAAAGGAAAAAACAAATAGGTCTGGTTGGAACTTTGTGTACTACTAGGACCCTGTACCTTTTATGACATCTGCTTTTGTTGATGAAACAAAAGCTTTGAGGTCAGATTTCTCAAATTTGAATTCCTACTCTGTCACTCACTGCTGGGGAGATCTTGGCTTATCCCTCTTTGCTGTGGTTTTCTCCCATACTGGAGGTTGTGTCTGTGGCAGGTAAGTGTAGTATGCTGAAATATTTCATGAAGCATTGACCATTTGACTCTTCCTTTACCTTTCACAGGGACCTCCGGAACAACCTTATTAGCAGGATAGCCCCAGGTGCCTTTTGGGGACTGTCATCGCTGAAGAGATTGTGAGTTTTGAATTGCTTGCTTGGGAGTCTGAACCATTCCTTTTATAGGTAGCAGTGAGCTCCAGCTTGACAAAAGAGGCTCCTCTGGCCAGGTCCCCGACAGAACAGAGAGGATTTAAGTGTTCTATCAGTATGCTTTGGGTGCCTCTCTTACACTAACAAACTCATTATCATGTCAGCTCTGTAGCCGTAACTACTGTGGAGACAGTCCTCAAGCTATGACTCCGGTCAAACTGTCCATCTTTTGAATCACAGAAATTCCGGCTTTCCACTAATGGTGGAATGGCTTGCCGTTTCCTTGTGTGTTTTTACTTCAAAGCCTAAAGAGTAAGCTTTATTACTCTGCAAGCTCACCTCCTGCTAGTTTCTCACATTTGGAAAGTGATGGCACTAAAGGCACATAGAGCATCCTCCACTCTGTTCTCTGTGAAGACAGCTGCTGGGCACTGGCTGCTTCCACACTCCCACTTCTCTGGAACAACTCGCAGACTCGAAGTGAGTGAGAAGGTGTAAAGGAGGAGGACTGACCAAAGAGAGACAATTAGATTTGTTAACGTGCATACGCTATACAGTGCGGGTAAAGAGTCAGGAACAAATGGCCACCAGACAGTGACTTTTTATTCTGCCTTACTGAGCCTCTTCAAGAAGGAATGATACTGTTTTTAGAGAAGTAGAATGAAGGAAATGGGCTCTGAGTCTGTGCATAGTCAGGTCAATGAAGAATTAGTGATAAAGCCCTGTCCTGTCAGGAACTCTGGAGCTGGGACCAATTTGTTTGAATCATCCCTCCCAGGAACTGATGCTTGCAATCCATAACGTTTTCCCCTCCAACTTCTTACTTCTATTATCATCACATGATACCTATTTCATGTGTGGCCCACACCACTGTCTTCACAGATGTTTGGGTAGCAGAAAGGTCAATGCTTCTAACACCTCCATGCCGAGATGCAGACCAAAGGAACTAGACTGTCAATAAAAGACAGTTTCATGACGATGTTTTGAAGGGGCCTCAGAAAACCTTGGACTCTCGCCTTAGTTCCTTATCCTAAATAATGTCTCAAGTACTGCCATCTAAAAGTTTAATAATCTTGTTTGGTAGCATTTAACTTAATTGCTGGTAATTGTGCTGGGTTTTGCCTTAGCCTGTTTGCATTGCATTGCCTTGCACAGTAAGTGCTCTTCTGGTGTTCCTGCTTTGGAAGGTAATTGCCATTTACAGTGTTCTTCCTGCCAGACAAGACATTCTTAATTCCAAACAGCTGACTTGTAATTGAGCTTATGGCATACAGCTTGCAAGCTGAAGGAGTCCTACGTGTAGCCGTAGTGGGATGGGAAGATAGCCATGTAGTTAGTAGTTAATGGTTGCTAGGTTTTTTTTTTATAGACCCAGACTCTTTCTGGCAGAGCTTCAGGTCATTCATTTCAGTGGCCACACACAGTGTTTTTTGTCAATGTCCATGCTTTTGTCTGTAGTTATAGATAATTGGAGTCAGGAAGATTAAGTAGCTTTTGAAAGATAAACTACCAGGAGTAGTTGAAACTCAAACCCATTCACTTTCTTCTTTGCTTTATCAACGAACTTAAGCTGATTCGCAATCCAAATGGAAACTCATTATCAATACCTAAATTCCATTTAAGTAGGTAGAGCTGTAATGAAATTGTTTCCCGAAGAGTCAGTGGTAATTACATCACTTAAAGCTCAGGAGTGAGCTAGGATAATGGATAGGACCAAAACACGCTTGTTCCAGCAACAGCCCACAAGATGATACCTCATTTTCTTAAACTGTAAAACCTAGAAATAAAAGGAAAATCCACTTTAAAAAAAATCCCACATGATTTAATACTTGGCTTTACTATTGTAAGGAGCTTGAGCTATACGAGCCAAGAGCAAGCTTTGTGTGGCTTAAGATTCCTTAAGCTGTAAGAGAGGGAAACCAGAGCAAAAACATCCTGTTCTGCCAGATAATGTAGGGTGGCTTTGAAATAAGGAAGGGGAAACTCATTGAGGAGGTACCCAGGTCACTTGCTCTGATCTTAGAAGTTATAGTCAAACGCATGTGTTTTCTGCGGTGATCAAGTACACAGTTTGGAATTTAGCAGCTTTTGTTTGGAAATGAGCACACTAAATACCCTCCTCCCTTTGTTACAGTGTAACTCTGAGTGTAACAAAGGGTGTGTTTCTCTCTGTCAGAAAATGATGTGGACATTAGAGGAAAGAGAAAAGGTTTTGTTGTTGTTGTTTTGTTTTGTTTGTTTGTTGGTTTTTCGAGACAGGGTTTCTCAGTGTAGTTTGGGTGCCTATCCTGGATTTCTCTCTGTGGGCCAGGCAGGCATCGAACTCACAGAGATCTGCCTGGCTCTGCCTCCCAAGTGCTGGGACTAAAAGCATGCGCCACCACCGCCTGGTGAGAAAAGTATTTTTGAGATTTTCGTTTAGAGACGCTTCTAATTTCTCTATTAATATTCCAGGTGAATTGAATTATTCAAAATGTAACAACTGGTAAAAGGAATGATTCATCATAGTTTTTTTTTCCCCAGAGTTAGTGAAGTCCACTGATGAACAAAGGCTTGCCATTGCAGGTGAAAGTTTGAAGTTGCCTTGCTACATAGTTTTCCCTGCAACCCTGGTTAAATGTAAACTCCAGTGTGTTCCTTGTTCCAGGTGTGAGCTACAGTAAGAGAGTGAAGAAGGGGCCAGTGAGAGGCGGCCACAGGCAAAGGACTTGTGGGGCAAGCCTTGTACATGAGTTCAGTTTACGGCTACAGGAAGGAAGGACGGCACTGACCCCCAAAAGTTGTCCGTCAACCTCCACGGGCATGCTGTGGCACTTGTGTGCCTTGTGCTCATGCTTGCTCGCCCCATCATCATCATAAATAATAGTTAATAGTTATGCACAAATAAAAAGGAGGGCACTTGATACAGATTTAGGAGAAGGAAATATTTAGAGGGTGACAGGTCTAGGAATCCTTAGACATTAGGGCGGGCTTGCAGAATGACTGGGCTCTTACCTGGATGTGGTTAAAAGTCATTCGGCTTGAGAGTGAGTGACAGATTTGTAAGGTCAGAGCTAATTTAGTGTTTCTCCCCCTCATTATAGTCAGAACGTCTGAGTAGCTGAAGGATGGAGTTATAAAAGAGAAGTTGCTAACGCTGTTGGTGATTGGGCTGAGTTCTCGAGCCCTCTCCCTTGACTGACACTGCAGGGCGTCTCAGGAGTACTAGCACATAGTAAGACAGAGTGAATCTCATTCTGCTACTCTAGCTTTATCTTGAATAATTTCATAGAGTAAATGGTTGAAATAGAATTAAATAGTATCTTGCCTGTGTGTGCCAGAAGGAAGGTAAACCAGAACTATTTTCGGGAGTGTTATTTGTATCTCACTTGAAGGAAGATGCAGAAAAGAAGGGTCTTACGTTCTTGACCCGAATCGGAATCTCTCAGACCTGTATTAGCTGAGAGAACTAAATCAAGTCATCCCTCTCCCCCTTCCCTTAGGGACCTGACAAACAACCGCATAGGTTGTCTGAACGCAGACATATTTCGAGGACTCACCAATCTAGTTCGGCTGTAAGTACCCTTTCTACTCTATTAAAACATACGATATTTGAACCAGTAGGTACCCAAGAGTTTCTGAAGATCAGTGGCATGTTCATTAAAATAGCAACTGTCGGCCTTGTAGAAGCCACAGGGACAGGAAGCTTACTACTGGGTCATGAGATGTAGTGTCCTCAACATAGAAGATGGGTTGAGAATCCCTTACCAGATATGCTTAGGACCAGAGTGTTTCTGACTTGAGGAGATCTCATATGCACAAGGAGATATGTTGCAGGTGAGACCCAAATGTAAATGTGAAATTCTTTTCTCTTTCATAATCACTCCGTAATCAGAGCCTGGAGATAATCTTACACAATATTTTAAGTGCTCCGTTGCATGAAACACGAGTTTCATGGTATAAAATTTTCCATGCTGTTGTCACGGAGCTCAAATATTTTGGAGCACGTTAGATTTCAGATTTTCAGATTAAGGACATATAATACATCATCTCACCACACCAGTCCTGTGATCTCCCTGGAGACCATTGTGTACTGATTCTGAGTGTTAGCGTTTGTGTGATAGCAGGGCTCCATCCCAACCCGGGATCCCATTGCATGGGTGTGACCTCGCTCTCCACCATCATTCTCTGCCCTCTCTCTGTAGATGGCACTCCCTCCCATACTGAGGATTCAGCCCATACCTCAGAGGAGAGCTTGGCCTGTTCACAGCCCCCACACTTCTGTCCTGTACCCCTTTCTGTGTTCTGTTCTGCCCCCGCCTCCCCTTCTCAGAAACTCTAAATTTATCTGTCCTTGGTGCACAGAATAGACCTCGTGGTGTTTGAATGATGCTGCCAGTTTTTCTAGAGACTTCCACGCTTCTTTAATGTCAGAAACCCACAGAGCATGGGCTTTCTCTATTGAACATTTACCACCACTATTGAGTACCCATTTTTTTTCTTTTTTTAATGATAAAGTGAAATTTAACGTGAAGATTACAACAGTACAAGTTAATATCATATTGATCTTCTTACCGGTTAAGGATATCCTTAACCTGTCAAAATTTTAAATAAAATACTTTCCTATGCATGGAAACACCTTATATTAAAAAAAAAGAAGAAGAAGAACAAAGGTTAAAGAAACATGGGGTACCTATTTTCTACCCCTACCTGCCAGAAACACTCCCCCGAATAAGACATATACTGCCTACTTTACTCCAGTTCCTGAGCATGTAATGAGGCATGGAAGATACTTTAGTCCAATAGTTTTTGTGTAGCCCTTAGCCCATTTCCCACTATGACACTAATACTGTTGAGTTTAATCATACAACATGCTGAAGGGTTTAACCCTGTAAAGCGTTTGGCTGGGAGTGGGCCAAGAGAGCTTATAGAGTGTGTCTGAGGCCCTAGTTGCTCTGTCTAACAAGAGTCCTTCCAGCCCCAGGGCTTATTACTCTGACCATGTCTGCTCAGTCTTGGTGTGTGGCTGGTTACTGCTGACCATGAAGGCCATTCTTTCAATGTTTATTTGTTGCTTTCCTGAATGATCCCAAGTGAACATGTGAGCAGGCATCCTACTGGGGAATCCATAAGGAATGCTAGGTTTTCCTGATACTGGGTAGAAGAATCTTACTTAGCATTGAAGTGTTTAAAGCTTTTGCCCAGTACATTGTGTAGGCTGAAAACTGCTGTCTTCCAGCCTCATGGAAACATTTACACATCCCTTCTTCCTGTAGAAGAATTCAAGCAGCTTTCATGAATTCCTCATTACATTTTGTTCTGATCATAGGATATTTGAGACAATATCAAGTAATAAAAGTGATGTGTTGCTAAGTATTTTAAAAGTGAACCTATTTCCTCTTTTCCTCTAGAAACCTTTCAGGGAATTTGTTTACTTCGCTGTCTCAAGGAACTTTTGATTATCTTGGCTCATTGCGGTCTTTGTAAGTAAGAATTCTTTGTTGTATTTAATTTATATTCAGTGTTGGGGAAAAAAAGCAAAGGGTGGTTTTGTCGCTTAAGAGATTTCATGAGAAATGTCTCGCAAACTGTCAAAACTTAGACTTTTGCTGGAGCCAGCGTCTGGCCTGAAACTCATGAGGTAAATCTCAGGGAGATATTTCAAACCGAGAGGGCCATCTCCTCAGAATGTCTCCCTCCCAACTGTAGTCAGGGTGAATAAACTGGCGGCAGTTGTTTCTCCTGACTTAATTTTTAGATCCAGAAGTTTCTTTTAATTTCATTTAATTGACTAATTAAATGCCCAAAGTATAGCCCATTCTTCTTTCTGCAAAATGCGTTCTGGGACTGCTTTATACTTAAGGATTCAGTTCTGTCCCATCATTCCTCTCACATAAATCCCCAGCTTGTTACTGATATCCTTAGGAGTGTTTATTGAGAAGTCCCTCCGCGTCAGATCAGATTCACAGTTCTCCGTAATTATATAGATTATTTTGTCTATCTCAAATAGAGGTTGCAAAGGAATCATGTTTGAAAATTAACTATATTTCCAGATAATCATTACTCTATTTCAACCTATAAATTACACTGATTTCTGTTAGAATCACAGTTAAATTGTCTATCACATTTTCATTATGTATAATTTATTGGGTTGAGTCATTTTCCAGGGAACTCTTTCTTTACCAGATGCCTCTGTTCAGAATATATTGACTCCTATCCACAATGCTGGGAGCTAGACCTAGGACAGGGCACATGCCAGGCAAGTACTCTACCACCACACCACACCCTTGACATTAAATAAGGTGGCAGAAGATAACCTGGTTTTTGAGCCTCAGTTATAGGAATATGGGAAGTGATTTCATCAAGGAAATGGGAGACATTGGCAGTGTTTTTACATGGCAGTACTTATGAATTAGAAATACATCAAGCCATTCTTTTGATTATGTTTTAAACTTCATTATCTTTGTGCTGCGTTGTATCCTTCCCCTCTCCGACTGTTTTGGCTAAAATTATGAGATGACCCCATGTGCTAACACATTATATATTAGAAGAGTGCTCATCTATGCTCTTTGTTTATTTATTTTAAGGCTCAACGTTCCATAGAGCTGAGTTAATACCGATGCTTTGTTCCTTCTATTGGATATGCCCTGCTGCCAGGGGCAGTCTCCACAGCTAGTTTAGTTAGCTAGATTCATCACACTGTGCATCACAGGGATAGTTGTTGTGTAGTGAAAGGAGCGTTCACATGAATGGGCTGATAACTTAATCTGCCTTTCTTACAAGAATGCAAGGCCACATTCAAGTGTTCTGTTAAATGCGTGGTCTCTGTTTTCATTCATATTGACTTTAAAGTATTGTTGTTCTTACATTCTATGTAGAGTCACCCAGGGCATAGGAGAAGAGTGCCATAAAATGATTCCCACGTCTGAAGAGCTTACAATCTACTCAGATGTCCAGAATATAACCTCAGAATAGTAGTCCTTTATTCTTTTATGTTGTTACTTCATTGCCAATATGAGCAGTAGACGTGGCAGCATTTAGGCCAAGAACATGGCAGTGATGTTGTAGAATTTTGGAAGGCTTCAAGACCCCAAATTATTATTATTATTGTTATTATTTTGGTTTTTTCGAGACAGGGTTTCTCTGTGTAACTTTGCACCTTTCCTGGATCTCGCTCTGTAGACCAGGCTGACCTCGAACTCACAAAGATCCTCCTGCCTCTGCCTCCCGAGTGCTGGAATTAAAGGTGTGCGCCACGACCAACCCCCGGCAAGACCCCAAATTATTACCGAGTGCTTTACAGTAAAAGGTAAAGGCTTGATAGGGTGGGTTAGGACCTGGCCAGAAGGGCCCCAGGGTTTGAGACGTGGTGCATAGAAGAGGGACAAGCAAGATGCCTGACAAGTATTTCATTCTGTTGATTTACATCAACTTTGATCAGAAGTAGTCCTAGGATCATGGAAGGTATTGGTGAGATCCAGCACTCTAGACGACAGGGCACTGAAAAGAGACTCTAACCAGTTGACAGTCTGTGCCTTGTGCTTTACAACAAGAAGGTCAGCTATTCCAACAGAAAGGAACCAGTACAGAGCCCAGCTGCTACATGATGCTGTTCACTATCGTCCTAATCTGTGTGTTACAGAGAATTTCAGACCGAGTACCTTCTGTGTGACTGTAACATACTGTGGATGCATCGCTGGGTAAAGGAGAGGAACATCACTGTGCGGGACACCAGGTGTGTTTATCCTAAGTCACTGCAGGCCCAGCCAGTCACAGGGGTGAAGCAGGAGCTCTTAACATGCGGTAAGGGAGAAAGCAAACGGAGGAGCGTTTACCGTGTTTTGATTTGCTACCATGTTTTTCTTGACAGACTGAAGTTTTTAACAGAATCTCAGCACAACAGTTAATCTCGAAGAATTTAATAATACTCAGTGGAAACCAGTGGTTAGGCTAGCTGGGTTAGAAAACAGTTCTTCCATTGGCCTCTGGGGTAGCTGTTCTTGGTTCTGGACAGCTTTGCTTTATGAAAGCCTGTTTCAGAGACCAGCAGAGTGCTCATGTATTCTTTAGTAGGCAAATGGAGAACTCATGGAGAGTAAGAGCCTCTGGATGCTCTCACGCTGTTTATTGGTAGGAGTGGGGCTCCATAATAGCCTTTGTGGTTGTTGTTTACAGTTTGTGTTTTGCTGTGTTGGGGATCAGACTCGGCCTTACACATGCTAGGCCAGTGTCCTGCCACCTTAGCTGCATATGACCTTTGAACTATAGTTCAGCAGTTTGTGTCTGGTCATAAAGGGTTGATAGAGAGTTAAGATCTAAGAATTCTCTATCTTAGAGTTAATTCAAAGGAATTGATCACTTTATGTTGTAAGCATATGCTGAAGTTCGTAATAATAGAGAAATAGTTGAATGACTTTGGGCACATCCATTCAATATGTAACATACAGTTACTGAAAAAAAATCATGATTTTTGGAAGTTTCTGTAGACCTGAGAGAAATAGCACAATTACCTTGTGTAAAGTGATAAAATGCACCGTAAGAACTGAAAGTGACACCTGATAGACACGAAATAAATGATCTTGTCCTTCTCCCCTTTCCCTTTATTACCAATGGTATTGTTATTTTACAAGCAAGGGATGCTCTCTGAATGAAAATTAAGACCAACTCTGAAACAAAAACTCAGAGAACAAACTACATACAGATCTGCTTTCATGTACAGGGTGGTGAGAGCTTCATGTTTGACTTCAGCACCGTTTCCCGTATTTTGTCAGAGAAAAAAATGCCATCCTATTCCTAAAGATCCCGATGTGAAAGTTAAGCTAATGTAAGCTTACTTGTTGATATAAGCCGAGCCCACTGGTGCATTCCGGAGCTGTATTGTAACAGCTTTCTTCTTGCTGAATTTTTAGCTTGTTAATGATTTCCCACTTCACAAATACCACAGTGATTAATTTCTTTGTATATATTTTTGCATATTTTTTATTTTGATTACCACACACTACTGCTGACAACAGAATTGTTGTATTAGATACATGAACCAAATATTTTAAGATCCTTTTAATGAATCAGTGGTATTTGTATACTTTTTAAAAACATATATGTGTAAAATCTTTCCCTTTTTCTGACATTGGAAGGAATTACAATCTTTGAAACAGTGATTGAAATAAGGGACTTATTTTTTTAAAAGACTTTTTTCCTTTAAATATTTTAAATTTTTCCACTATATGCATAATTTTTTAACCAGAAGAAAACATTTTAATCCAAGGAAATAGGATCTTTAAAATGTATCTTAAAATGATAGCCACCAATATTTATTCTTCCATAGCTCCAGTCTCTGGATCTCAGTGCTTTATGATTTGGCCTCTTTCTTTCCTTCTGTGTTTGTCTGGTGGCATTAGAACATCCCTGGAAAGGAAGAGTTCTGAATACCAGAAATGAATGTCAGATGGTTTCATTTTCAACTTGGTTCTACTCGGTGACCTATTTGTGTTACTTTGTTTCTATTATAACAAAATATGCAAAGCTGAGTAACATTCTAGAAAAGAGAGGTTCATTTACTAGTTCAGTTTTGGATTGAGGGTCAAGATCATGCCTCCGTAGTGTTCGGTCTCCCATGAAGAAGGCCTCATGATAATGGCATCGTGCTAGGAGTATGTGTCGAAGTAGGAGGTGACATCTCAAGACAGGAAGCCACATTGTTAGGAGCCAGGCTCTGGCTGCTATACCAATTCATACTCATAAACTCATTCCAGGAGACGAGTTTCTGAGGGCAGCACCCCTAGTTCCCTGATAACCTCCCGGGAGACTTATCCTTTTAAAAGTTTCAGCATCTTGTGCATTGCCATACTGGGCACCAAGTTTTCAGGACATGACCCTGGGAGGCTGAGAGCACAGAGCTGTGACTTGATTTAGCACTCTCATTGGTACATGCGTTAGAATGCTGGTCCCGGGGAGTGCTTGTGCTTCAGTTTTTATATCAATTTCCACAGAGTATCTGTGGCTTCTAAATGTAGTGTATGGAATGCTTTGGCCTTCGTTCACTCGGTTCTTCGTTTCTCTGTCTCCAGATCCCCCCCTTGAACTGCCATCCTTCTACATGACTCCATCTCATCGCCAGGTTGTGTTTGAAGGAGACAGCCTTCCTTTCCAGTGCATGGCTTCGTACATAGACCAGGACATGCAAGTGCTGTGGTATCAGGATGGGCGCATCGTGGAGACTGATGAGTCTCAAGGGATCTTTGTGGAGAAAAACATGATCCACAACTGCTCCTTGATTGCGAGGTACCATGTCCCTGGCTTTGTTGCCCTCTGGGAGTGGCAGTGTTTCGCTGGAAATTAATTAACCATCTCCTCATCCAGTTTGGGGAGAAAAAGCTGAATATAAAAAGGAAGCACTTAAAGTTGAAGTCTTTTTCTTCCAAGTTTTAAGAGGAAAATGTAAACTTTTAGTGCCAAACCTAATTGCTAACCATTTCTGCTACTAAACTTTTATTTCTCTTTTAGGAATCACCACACTTCTACTATTTTGTCTTCTGATTAATGCTATGTTTTTAACATACTTTATCTTCCCACCTACTTACTGTTAGTGTAAGAGTATAATTCTGAGCTGTCAGTCTCATGGCTGGTTAGCCTGAATGAACTCTATAAAGTATGAAAAACAGCTTGAAAGCGTGTTTGCTGTTACTCTTGGGGTGCTGGTCATGAGTGTGATGTTTGCTTTCTCTCCATGTCTTACTCACTGTCTACTCTTGTCTGTCTAGAGTTTGGCTAGAATTTCTGCCAGAGTAAGCTGCAGTTCCCACACTGCCAAGGCAGGGATGCTGTGAACAACTTGCTGAGAAAGTAAGGATTCTTCGAACTGCAAATCAACTCTAGGAGTTTTAGGGATGAATTCTCTATTTTACAGTTTCTCTTTTGAAAACTCTGCCCTCTTTCCTGGAAGCATATTTTCATTTTATGTCTTCTAATGTTTAGAATGGATGCTTTTACACCCTTGCTCTCCAGCGCCAGTATCTGGGTAATCTTGAAGGAGTCATCACTCATGACTACTTTTCTTTTGAATGTGGGCTTTAAAAATATTTGTGCAGTGACCATGTTGGGTTAAACTCCTGAAGTTATTATAAATGTATAATGAAGAGAATATTGATAAAGAATTCAAATTGTGGGCTAACTCTGGCCCACTGCAAATTGACATTTATCAGCAGTCACATTTCGAATGGTTATATAAGTATTTATGTAATATCATGTTTGTGTTGCTTCTTAGCTTGCAGAATCTGAAATATTTAGTCTCATCAGGGAAAATCTTTTATGACTCAATTCTTCTGGGTTCTGTTGTATTCCTCTTAGGAGAACTAAAGTTTTGTTTGGCCAGGCAGTCAGCTTGGCTAACCTTCCACTCCTAGCTCTGTCTCTGGTAGGTGGCCACTGAAATATGTGTGTGTTTAATGCAGGCGTCACTAGGGTTTAAACCCACGGCTTCACACATGCTAGGGAAATGCTCTTCACTGAGCTCCATCCATAGCCCTTGAATGCATTCCCTGTGTAAGACATCTGGACTTTTACTTTGCTGCCTCTGGTCTTCTAACTTTTTGAGCTCCAAAAATTGTGTATGTCTGGTGTTAGAGGAGCCTTGGGCCAAAGCCATTGAAGAATGCCCAAGTTATTTTCCAGTTGCGATTCCTTCTTCCTGCTTCAAATGGTCTTCAGTTTCTATCTGCTTTTGGTGACTCTGTGCCTCCTAGTACAGTGTCCACATACTCACACTTCATGAATGTGTTCAGAGCTGCCGACTGCAGAAAGGATGGCTTCATGTGGGCTCGGCCTCTGCAGCTGAACTCCTTATTGGGGGTGCTGTTAATTGTAAGGAATGATGTATTCATTGTTATACTGTCTTTGCTGTGGTGATAATTACACAGGCATATACACATGTCAAAACTCATCTAATTACACACTCTTAGGGAGTTTATTGTATAAATAGGCAATAATTGACACAATACAACAACAGAACTTTAAAAATAATAGACTTTTCTATATACAAAGAGCTTTGGTTAATTTAAAAGTCTAAGCTGCATGCCTAAAGTGGCTTTACTTTATAAATCTGTTTCTGAAGTCATGCTTAAAGTATATATAAATCTCTTTTTATAGCAGCACAAAACATTAATTCTAAGAAAAACAAGGTGGCCTAACATTTTTCTTGGTAGAAACATTTGACTGACATGACAGTCTTTCATATGAAGATAGAGAATCCTGTACACAGAGTTCACCCCCAAATGTGTAGAGAAAGGGAGCATGTGGCTGTTGAAGTGGGTGAGGTTGTAGCACATTGATTCCTTATCGGTCTCTTGATGTCCTCCATCCTTCATTTGTAAGACTCGGTGGTTGTAGTTTTCTTACAAGGTGAAACTCAAGCTGCTGCTTTCTTCTTGAATCTCTTGTCTCCAGACCTGCTGTCTGGAGGATTCCTGGAACTTTTATCCCAGTGGATGCTTTTAGACATTGAAAGCATTGTTGAAAGTTATCCGCAAAGAATGTCTGCATAGTTTATGAGGATCTATGCAGAGTGCTGCTTACACTGGGGCCCGAATTCATGCTCTGAGGCAGTGACATTGGTTGGACACCACATGGCTGCTAACTGCTAGTACTATACAGTGTCCCCATAGAAACGTCATATTCCTTTTGATGGTACCATGTTTTGAGATGTGGCACTTTAGGCAGTTATGGTGGTCCAAATGAGTGCTGTGTCAAAATCACGGAAGAAAAGTGTCCTTTGCCTAATTAGATTCTAAGCTATGATTATTTCCATAGTGGCTGGTAGGCAGTCACATCCCATGTGGAATCATTGTGTTTATTTAAAAATAAGGTAAAATTTTCATTTTTTTGGTAAGTTTCAATTCTTTTTTTTTCTTTAAAAAACCATGTCTTTCAAATGAGTAGGCTAGTAATTTATTAGAATATAGACACACAGGATATTTTTGCTGTTTTATGAGCTTAGGCTGGCCTTGTGATCATCCTGTCTCACCCTCCTGATACTGGGATTGTAGATGTGTACCACAATGGTTGACTATATACTCGGTTTTGACACTTACCTTACTAGTTGGAATACCAGATATTTTTCTTTTTGAGATTAGGCACATAGTAAAGGAGTTAGTTGCATAGTGAAGGCTTTTGAGCTGAGCTTGCAACCTGGATTCTGTACAGTTTTCATCACCACAATTTCTGTGTATTTCATCCCAGTTCAGTATAACTCCACAGCATAGAATATCTCTGGATTTAATGATTAAATAATAAATTTTGCTTTTTATGTCACTCATCATTAAAATATTTATTACAGCTGTTGACTTGTTTCTTAACTTAGGAAAGCTAATATTCATTTTCTTTGATGATTCAGAATGTAACAGTGCCTCAGAGTCTTTATTAGAATGCTAGCTAGCCCTTGGTGATTTAGGAGACCAGACAAATGTGTATTCACTTCCAGACATAATTTGATAAGTTAATTAAGATGATACATGCTTTATGTCTAATTATTTCTTATCATTTGTGTCTACATAAGAGCAAAGCATGGTGGATCATATAGAGGAAAGGAGGTTAATTGAAGGTTTTGACTCTTGTTCTTTAATTAATAGGTTTATGTTAGAGAATTATGATTTCATATTGAGAATGAGATTTACTGACCTTTATGGAGAGATACTGCTCTAAGGAGAAACATAGTTTCATATAGACACTTCTTTAGGAATCATTAACTGATCATTTACTAATCTTTTTTGAGAGTTACATTTATTTAGTCTATGCACGTGTATTCTTCCATACATGCCGTGCTGTACACATAGAAGTCGGAGGACTTTGCAGCAATTGATTCTCCCTTGCTACTTGTGGATTCTGGGACTCAAACTAAAGTCACCAAGCGCAGTGGCTAGCACCTTTGCTCACTGATCCACCTGTTTCTAGTATAATCTTTCTCGACAAAGTATTTCCTGTTAAATCCTTTTATTTATTTATTTTTATGTGTGTGAGTGCTATGCCTGTGAGTGTGTATGGTTACCATGTGCATGCAGTACCCTTGGAGGCCAGAAGAGGTCATTAGACCATCTGACACTGGGAGTTACAGATGGTCTGTGAGCTGCTGTGTGGGCTGCTGAGAACTTAAACCTGTACCTCTACAAGAAAAGCAAGTGCTCCTAACTGCTGAGCCATCTCTCCAGCTTCATCTCCTTACATTTTTTTTTAATCACTTCATAATGGTCCTTTTTTTTTTTTTTTTTTTTTGGTTTTTCAAGACAGGGTTTCTCTGTGTAGCTTTGCGCCTTTCCTGGAACTCACTTGGTAGCCCAGGCTGGCCTCAAACTCACAGAGATCCGCCTGCCTCTGCCTCCCGAGTGCTGGGATTAAAGGCGTGTGCCACTACCACCTGGCCATAATGGTCCTTTTTGTTCATTTGTTCAGAATCTTTGAAAAGGTGTGACTTACAACAATGTTTCCCCCTCTGGACTGGCTCTTCTGTGTCCCTCTAGCTTCTGGAATTCCTTTGTGTTATGAACCACTGTGCTCTCTTCCTGCCCCCGTTATGGCTCTGCTTTGTCTTTAGGATGGATCCTAATTTTTCTCTTTTACATTTTTTTTTCTTTTTTTCTGCAGTGCCCTAACCATCTCTAATATTCAGGCTGGATCTACTGGAAATTGGGGCTGCCATGTTCAGACCAAACGGGGGAATAATACGAGAACTGTTGATATTGTGGTCTTAGAAAGCTCGGCCCAGTACTGTCCACCAGAGAGGGTTGTGAACAACAAAGGCGATTTCAGGTCAGTGACGTGGAAAATACTGGAAAAGCCTGGTTTGTCCCAAAGTTAGGTATTCTCAAAGACATATAATTGGTGTCTCATCCTCAGTAGGAAAACTTGATACATGTGTATGTGTGTGTGTGTGTGTGTGTGTACACATATATATGGATATTCACACATAGATATGTGTCTAAGGAATATTCTTTGCAATGATAATTTCAGAATCATTTATAGAAAGATAGTAAAAGATACTTGAACTTTATTTGATACCTATTGATTTAAGAGTCTCTGGAAGAATAGTTATTTTAGAAAAATGACATATGTTTTGAAAATTTTCATGCATGCATGCATGCAGTGTATCTTGATCATGTCCACCCTTCACTTGTCCCCTTTAGCAGATGGTTTGTTACAGGTGTTACAAACTCCTGCTTCAGGGAGACAGTTTTCTGACAGGTTGATAACAGTCATAT
>CABHPR010131618.1:0-15151 GCA_902168415.1 Peromyscus melanophrys
GCCCCTCACTTCTGACTCCAGTCACTAGTCCAGGCCAACTGTACTTCTGAACAATTAGCTACAAACTCAAGATCCCATTGACCTCGTGTTCAGTGGTTTGCTGGACCAAATTACAGAATTCAGGGAAGTGTTCTACTGATGATTGCCAGCTTATTATAAAGCAGCTCAGGAGCAACTACATGAAAGAGATACAGAGGACAAGATATGGAGGGGGGGGCCACAGACCTTCCACACACTTTCTGAGTACGCCTCTGTGCGTTAAGCAACATGAAAACTCCCTGGCCCTGTCTTCTAGGAGTTCCTATGGAGGCTCTATGTAGGCGTGGCTAATTGAATCGTGGCCGTTGGTGATGAACTCAATACCTAGTCCCTCTCCCCTTCTCAAAGGTCTGGAGATGAGCTGAAAGTTGCAATCTCTGGTCAAGTGGTCTCTCTGGGGATCAGCCCTGTCCTGAAGCTGTCTAAGGGACCCTGGGCCATGAGTCATCTCAGTAGCATACCCAAAGTACTCTCCTACCGCTCAGAGAATACCAAGGTTTTTAGGAGCTCTACATTAGGAGCCTGAGACAAAGACACAAATGTGTATTTTATTATCACACTAGGGGACAAGTGCAGACCTCCAGTCTGCTCATCACAGCTCGGTGGGCACACCCTTTCCTGACACTAAGCTGTCTCCAGATGATCCACAAGACTTACTACATCCCATCGTTTGTCAGCAGTGTTGCCTCTGTTTTAGAGTGGCAGGGGACTGTCATACCACGGACACAAAGGAAGACGGGGCACAGTCAATCAGAAGTTCCTGTAGCAAATCTCTGAACCGACCCCATGCTGTGGATGGACAGCTTCATGGAGACCAGGTTCATCATTCATAGTATGCAAGGCATCTTATGAAGAGTACATTTTATTTGCCGTAGCAAATAAAAATAGGTAATATTTGTTTGCTAGGAAAGTAATCTTGGTGACTCACAGAAATAGTCGTCAGTGCTCACTCAGCAAAAAATGAGCATCTTTGGTACCTTCCCCAGTTGTCAGGGTCCTATCAACTCTCCTGGGAAATGACCTTCATTCAAATGTCTTAGCCTTACCCCGCCACCTCTGTGCTCATCATTGTGTGTGTGTGTGTGTGTGTTATAACACATGCATACTTTCTTTTCTTCCTTTATTGCTTATTGTTAATTGTTTATTGTTATGTATTTATCCATTCATTCATATTTAAAGATGAAATCTCACACCGTAACTCAGGTTGGCCTGGAACTCACTGAGTCGTTCAGGTTTGATTTACACTCATGGTAATCCTTCTGCCTCGGCTCTTCCGCTGTATATAATGTGAGTCATGATGCCTGACTTCAATTCTTTCTCTCTCTCTTCCCTTCCTTCCCTTTTTCTATCTTTTTTTTTTCTTGGTTAATAGTAAGGACTGCCTTTTTCTATCTTTTTTTTTTCTTGGTTAATAGTAAGGACTGCACCTCGTTTGGAGTTAGAACTCTGATTTCCCTCTGAGTGATAAGGTGTGTCCCACCCTCAAGGAAGAGCTTCACAAATGTTTCTCCAGAGAAAACAGACAATGGCCAGCAGTACCACCGTGTACCTGTTAGGACAGCTAGTGTCAAAAAGGCAAAAGTAAACTCTGGGGAGAGCAGGAGCCCCTGAACACTGGTGGTGGGGTCTAAATCAGTACAGTCATGAAGAATGATATGGAGGTTCCTTGAAAGACTACTGAACTTGAGCTGGGGTTGACTGGGGTTAACAGGTCAGTGGGGGGAAGGGAGGCTGACTGATGCTGGCCTCAGTGGGATGACTGCAGTAATGGAGGCTTCTCTCCACACAGTTAGTTCTTTACCCTTTAGCTGAATAAAAGGCTTGCTGGACTGGAGAGATTACTCAACAGTTAAGAGTATATACCACTCTTGCAGAGGACCAGAGTTGGGTTTCCAGTACCCACTTCAGGTGGCTCACCGCCACCTGTAACTCTAGTCCAGGAGGTTCGACATCCTCTTCTAGACTCAGCCTGTACCTACACTCACAGGTGGACACAACCTCAACCCCATACATACACATACACACAATTAAAATTTTTTAATCTTAAAAAGGGTGTGGTGTCTTGCTTATACAGCATCCTGGCATTTTAAGGCAGCAAGACAGAAAACTCAATGGTCCATTTCCTAAGCCTCTGCTTCCTTCATATGGCTCAAATAAAACATATGGCTAAGATCAGAGTCAGTGTGGGAGGGTACTGCCAAAGAACTAGATGCAGGGAGAAGAAGCATTTGTAAGTATTGGGTAAACCACACTGGATCTCCTCATTTTAAAGATAAGGAAACTAACTGGGTAACAGGTAGGTTGACTTGCCCAAGATCATATCAGTTAAAGGAGATAGGACTGAACCCAAGCAGCCTGACTCTGGACTCTGCTGTAAAGGCTATCCTGAAGGCTGGGGAGATAGTCTGCCTTGAATGTCAACCTGAGTCTGGATCCCAGTATCCACATTAATAACTGTGACACTGGCCCCACAACTGGGGGTTCAGAGTCTTGTGGATCCTTGGAGCTCATTAACCAGCCAGTCTAGCTGAAACAGTGAGCTCCAGGTTCAAGGAGAGACTCTGTTCAAAAGAATAAGATGGAATGCAGTTGAGGAAGACACAGATATCAGTCTCTGTCCTCCACATGCATGCCCATACACATGTATCTGCAGATACACGTGTGCACACATATATGAACATGTATGTAGCTGATAGTTTTCATGTGTCCTGTCTGGCCTGCGGTCAGGACAAATCTCTCTCACCCACTGGTCCCACAGCCTCTCAGACCCAAATGAATATACACAGGCTAATATTATTTTTAAGCTATGGCCATGGCAGGCTTCTTGTTATCTCTTTCTTATATCTTAAATTAACCCATTTCTATTTATCTGTAAGTTGCCACGTGGCCGTGGCTTACCCGTACTTTCACATCTTGTTTCCTCTGTGTCTGGCTGGCAACTCCTGACTCAGTCTCCTGTTCCCAGAATTCTCTTCTCTGCTTGTCCTGCCTATACTTCTTGCCTGGCTAATGGCCAATCAGCATTTTATTTGTTAACCAATCAGGGCAACACATTCACAGCATACAGAGCGATATCCACAGCACATGTACCTATATCACACACAAACATACACATGGGCACACACCCACATGACATGCACCTATACCACACAAGTAGAGGACCAGAGCTAGGCTTCGTTACATGGGAAACAGCACAGTTTAACCAGAAATTGTACTGTGCCTACAACGTTCTACCTCTAAACAGGTAGTATCAGCATGAAAGCATAGGACTGGAAATTCACATTTCAGTGGGTGAAGGTCACATGTCCTCACCATGCATCCCATATTTTGCAACTCCAGGGAGCACCTTTTCCCTTGATTTCTGCCCTTGATTCTCTACAGAGTCTCTACCACATCCATTGGATATTGACTCAGCACACTTTAATGACCAGGCATCCGGGGTCCTCTGAGAGACTGTGGGGGCAATTTGGAAATAGGCACAGACCTTTAAAGCAGCTGGACCAGAGGTCCTGGCTCTTCTGCTAGCTGTGTGGCCTTGCAAACTATACTCAACTTCTCTGAGCTTTTGCTTAAAAAGGGGGACAACCTTCTCTACTCTATAAGGTCACCATGACTTTGTTTGTCCTTAACTAGACCCATAGCACAAAGGACTCATTCAATTAATGATTCTTAAACTTGGAGATTTTTAGGAATCACCTGAGAATAGCCAAATGCACAGAGTCCTGGTCCTCAAACCCATCACTGGGTTGCCTAGACCTGAGTGCAAGGAGCCTACATCACTAGCCATCAGCCAGGTGTTCCTGACGTCAGTGGCTCACACAGACAGCATGGACAGTGGGGTCAACTATTACCTATGGCTGTCACTGTGCTGTCACTGGGGGAGATCGGAGCATGGCGTGTACCTTATACAATGAGACAATTCATCTTTGTTTTTTATCTACAATTAGCTATATTTCATTAAAAATATTTAAGTCTGTAGTCTAAGGTATTCCAAGAGCTGTTGGTAGATGCCAGATTTCAGTTTCTTCTCCTTCATAGATCAACCAGGCACAAGACCAAGAATGGGGAAGGTCTGTCCCAAAGATGGAAGGCATCTACCTCAGTCTTTGCACACAAAATAAGACTCACTATTATAAGTTAGCAAAGCCTTACATTTACAGGAGAGAACCTCTTTTCAACCTGTGACCTGGACTATTGAAGTGTCAGCCCACCTGGCTCCAGCATTCTGTCCTTCTAAATGACTCCATGTCCAAGTAGCGGTAGGTGTTCCAGAAAAGCAATAGTGGACCTTGTCTTCCCCTCTCCTACACTCACCCTGAAACTGGGAGCTCCGGTGATGGTCTCTAGAAAATATAACTCTATTTGTTTCTTATCTCAGTCGCCAGCAGTAATAACGCTGAAATATCTGCTGTTGTCTGCTATTGCAAAACCAGAGTAGAAAACACATTGCAGAAGCTGTGGCTTGGAACGCAAGAGCAGGAAGAGAAAGAGCACTGCAGGCAGCATGTGAGAGCTGAGCAGGGCCTTGGGGAGAACGCCTGGCATGAAATAGGGGGTGGGGTTTGCAGGGAAGAAAGCCAGTGCCACTTGAGAGTATGGTGAGAGGTAGACGCAGGAGACAAAGCCGTCTGTGGTCAGCACTGGGCTCATCCTGAGACAGACTCCTCTGCAGTCAAGTTCATGCAGAAATGTAGTCAGATGAGAGTGATTAGCTGTTCTTTTCCAAAAGAGCAAACCAAGGACAAAGCAAAATGTAATAAGATGGGATGGGATAGGGTGGGATAGGATGAGGTGGGGTGGGATGGGGTAGGATGGGATGGGTTGAGGACCTTAGGCTAAAAGACCAGTGGATCCCACACTTGGCAGGTTGTCAGAATCACTGGTGTGTGGATAAGAAACCAATTCCCAACACCACCCTGTCTCCCTTCCCCAGGAGCCTGCAGTGGGACCTGGCTGTTCCTTTCTGTGTGCATGTGCGTATGTGTGCATTCACGTGTGTGTGTGCATGGGTGTGTATGTGCATGCATGTGTGTGTATGCGTGAGTGTATGCAGGGGGTACAGCACTCACACCCAGTACTAGGAGCATGCTAGTTGTGGTAATTAACTAGTTAAGTAATCTTGACTGCCAACTTGACAGATTTTAAATCACTATGGAAACACACCTCTGGGTGTGTCTATGAGGGTGCTCCCAGAATGGTTTAAGGAAGAGGGAAGACCTAGCCTAAATGTGGACAGTCGTGTTCCACAGCTTGGGATCAGTGTTTTCTTTGATTTAGGAGTAATAGTCATTCTTTGGAAGAAGATGTAGATCTCAGGAATCTTTACAAAGTAAAAAAAAAATGTAATTCACAGATAATTCACCATTATCTGGAGTTTTGTAAACATTAAATTTAACATTGGAGGAAGTGAACCTGCAATGTTCTATTATTATTTGCGTTCACATGGAGGATTTATCAGTATGTTTTGAGTTTAACTGTTTCCAGCCTCCATCATTTGGGGGCACCGTGGCATAGCAATAACCCTGTCCATGCAGACACCATAGAGGGAGATGGTTTCAGAAGTGACCAGATTGAAGTTGATTTCCAAAGCCTACGGCCTGTGCAAAAACTGGGCTTCAGAAGGGAGACGATGAAAACCTAGTGAGGAAAAAGACAACAGCAGAGAAAATGCCACACAGTTCCTCAACTTTTTGCTTTTGCTGTTGCTGAGAACCTGCAAGGTTACTTTCCAGGGTTCTGAGATGGGTGTGTGTGTGTGTGTGTGTGTGTGTGTGTGTGTGTGTGTGTGTGTGTGTGTGTGTGTGTGTTCCAATGAGTGTGCATGTACATATTCACTCGGAGGCCAGAGGTCAGTGCTGAAGATCTTCCTCAGTCACTCTTTTCAGAGACAGGGTCTCTCACTGAACCTGGAGTGGTACAATTTAGCTAGAATGGCTGGCTGGAAAAAAATAGGGATCCGCCTGTGTCAGCCTCCCAGGTGCTGTGGTTACAGTGTGTCAGCCTCCCGGGTGTTGTGGTTACAGTGTGTCAGCCTCCCTGGTGCTGTGGTTACAGTGTGTCAGCCTCCCCATGCTGTGATCACAGGCTGAAACTGTCCCAGCCTTTTCTGTACGTCCTGAGACCTGAGCTCAGATGGTCATGCTTATGCAGGAAGCATTTCACTGACTGAGCCTCTCCCAAGCACCCCCCAAAGTCAATTTTAACAGTTTTTACAGCCCTGCTGTTAGTTTTATGGAGACTGGATTTTTCTAACGTTTTTAGCCTGTCCTTCCAAAGTGCTCCTCAAAATTATCTGCTTTAATTGTACATTTAAAGATGTATAATTTGAAATTTAAAAAGATTAAATTTATGACTAAATCTTTTAAAGGTTAAACTGAACAAGTGGTCAGAAGAACTAAATTATGTGTTAAATATAAAACCACTAATATAATGCCTGGAACACAGTGAGTGATCAATTTTGATGATAGCAGCTATTTTTCTCACATGACCTTGATTGCTCCTGGAGACCCTAAGTAGTTGAGCAAGGACCAGACCACTCACCTTCTGACTTCACGTCAGTGCCTGGGCACATAGCACCCTGTTTCTATGAACTCATCATGATTCTAGTGGCTCATGTCACTCCATAAATATATCAGCACAATTTCCAGGTATGATCACCAATATAATTTTGAGACCGGACTCAGGATGTGTAATAAAACATGTAAGGATTTTTTTTCAGTGAGGTGAGAATACTCTAGTTAGGTGAGAACAAGAAAGACTCAACACAAAGCCTGACCATGTTACCTTTTCCAGTGAGTATCAAACGCAACTGACTCCCCACAGAACCCTTCCTCCTGACACCCCATCTCCTTGCTCTGTCACTGAGGCACCTCCATGCTACAGGAAACACAGAAAGGCCCAGAGCTACCCACACACACACCTCATTCCCTTTGGTCCTCCTGAGGTTACCCGTGGGAGTGAGTGTGGCATTTCCTGGCTCACACTTAGTCTTTCTAACATCACGGAGAATAATGAGCTTGGCAATAAGCCAAATGACGGGGTCGACCGAAAAGGGAGCGAGTTCTAGTGTCGAGCAGAACAATACTCATTGCCTGGTTTCTCTGCTGCACCAGCTATGTGACTGGGACAAGCTCCAGGTCACTCTGTGCCCCTGCTCACATGGCCTGCAAACCAGAAAGCAAATGACCCTGCTGCCCAGGATCTGGTGCATGGGTAGGGTGTGCTATGATAGACTGAGAGGAGCAGAATGGAAATTGTGTGTGTCAAGAGCCCCGTATACAGTAGGTGCCCCATTAGTAACAGCAGTCAGGAATCAGTTAAAGCTGTAGTCTGGCTACATCAGAGGTCTGCATTTGCCTTCCTTTTTTTCTTTTCTGTCGAAACTTAATAATCTTCTTTACAGGTGCAGACCCCTTTCCCTGGTAGCAAATGATACTCTTGTTCCCTCTAGAATTTGCTGAGCCAAGAAAAGACATCACAGCCCTGCTTGATTTTAACCCAGGAAAAGTTGACTTGGAAAGTCTGGCATTACCGCTCTGTCTGGGGTGACTTAAGTTTCACTTTCGTGGGCCAGGAAAAAGCAAACCATTAGAAGATCATGTATTTTTCTTCTTTGGGGAAGTTGAAGACAGGACTATGAAAGACGTATTTAAAGGGACGAAGTGCAGGTGCTGTGGCTGAAATGTGTCATGACCCCCTCAGCTCGTGTGTTTGAACGCTTAGTCCCCAGGGAACTGCCCTCTTTGGAAGTTGTGGACCCTTAGGAGGTAGAAGGTAGGTCCTCGCTGGAGGAAGTTGGTCACTGGGGAAGGATCTTGAGATTTCTATAGCCCAGCTGCTTTCTGGTTTTGAGGACAGAGACAACGGAACTAGTACCACATGCTTCTGCTACTGTACCCTGCCTTCATGTGTCCCCTTAGACTGTAAACCAAGACAAAGCCTTCCTCCTGCCTCTGCCTCCTATGTAGCTGTACCACCTCCTATGTGTCTACACCACCAGGCCTGGCAGGACTCTATTCTAGAGGATGCTGGGCATAAAGTAGTGAACAAGTAATGGTCCTGAATTTCTGTTTTCCGGAGGTAGAGGTCATATCTCTTTAAATATTAAGTGTCAAGGGGCCATGTGTCTGCCCAGTAGAGCAGTCTGATGTCAGGGAGTTATTCTTCCTGCCAGTGATGAGCAACAGATACCCTCCCAGCATTAACCCAGGGAGAGACTCAGAGCCAGGGGTCGGGGGTGAGGGCTGGGAGACATGGCTGGAAAGAGAGTAGGGGTTTTATCCTGATGGCGCAAGGTGAGTGGCGGTCACCTCTACAGCTTTTTGGAAGTAGCCAATTCTGACTATTAAGTAAGGAAGGACATATTTGATGCTTGAACTATGAGCAAGTGTATTCTAAAAAAAAAAAAAAAGTAATGCTCAGCACAAAGCAAATGAGACCAGAAGAAACTGAACAAAACATTTGGGTATAACACACTTTTCCATTGGCCTGTCTCTTCCTCACCAAGCCATGCCCAGTAGAAATTGTTCTTGTTTTTAATGTAATACTGTTTTTTTATTGTTTGAGAATTCCATACATGTATATAATGTATTTTAATTAGATTCACCTCCCACACTCTGTTTACCATGCTAGAGGCTATGGGACCTGGGAGAATGGAGCCCATAATTGAGGTGAACTAAAGTCCCATGCAATGGCCAACTTTATTCAGAGCATCAGACAATTTATACTCTGAAGGTTAAGAAGAGTTGCCTGAGTAAAGCATACAATCACAAGGACGGGCTGCATGTGGCAAAAACATGTTTCTCCATAGAGGCATGTAAACAAAGAGCAATAGTCAGTTGTAATGAATAATCTGAAGTGAACTCACTCCTGTCTGCTACATCTGGAGGGGCACAAAAGCAGATTCCAAGAACCATCCCATGGGGGTTTTTTGCTTTTCTGTTTGTTTCATTTGTTTGTTGTTGTTGTTGTTTTTAACTTCCTTTGCTTACGTTCATGTGTATCTCTGTGAGGATATCAGATCCCCTGGAACTGGAGTTACAAGCAGTTGTGAGCTGCCATGTGGGTGCTAGGAATTGAACCCAGATCCTCTGGAAGAGCAGCCAGTGCTTTTAACCGCTGAGCCACCTCTCCTGCCCTCAATTCCATGTTTTTTAAGAAACTGAGGTCACAAGACTTGTGTCCTGCTTCCTCACAAGCACTCGTAATTCCCCTCACACGACTCCATTCTTGGACTCTGCTCCAACAACACCCTTCCTCCTCTGTGGAATCACACACACACACACACACACACACACACACACACACACACACACACTCCTCCCTACCAACCTTGTGTTCTTTTCTGTTGTTGATGATTTTCTTCTTTTCTTTTCTCATTTGCCTTTTGCTTGCTTGTTTGAGCCAAGTACTGAGTCTAATTCACATTCTCCATATGCTCATGAGTGTGGGGCCCTACACTAGTATGTGAGCAACCCACCAGAGGCCACCCCCTAAAGAAAGTGGACTCTCCTTCCCCTAGAAGCTATCAACTGTAAATAGTTCGTGTGTGTGTGTGTGTGTGTGTGTGTGTGTGTGTGTGTGTGTGTGTGTGTGTAAAGATAGAGAGAGAGAGAATATATGTGTGGGGGCACACACATGCCATGATAGACATGTGAAGGTCAGAGGACACTTACTTGAGTTAATTCTTTTCTTCCACCGTTTGGATTCAAGAGGTGAGACTCAGGTCATTAGGCACAGCAGCAAGCATCTTTATGCAGTGGACTATCCTGCTATCCCAAGAAAAGTTATTATTTTCTTAATTCCAACAATGAGAGTGTTAACTATGCATTAATATATATTGTAGCACTGCCCCAAACTTTCCACTGATCTTCAAATTACAAGCTGCTTTTTAAATTATGTGTGTTGGGTGTGTGTGTGCACATGTGTGTTCAGATGTTCTCACCCATCTGAGCATGTGGAGGTCAGAAGCTGATCTTGACTGTCCTCTTCACTCACTCTCCACCTTATTGTCTGAGACAGGGTCGCTCACTGAGCCTGAGCTGGCCGGTTTAGCTATGTTAGCCATTCCCTGAGACCTTGGGATCCTTCTGTCTCTCCTTCTCCCAAAGTGTTTGGGTAACAGATACAGGTCACCATATCTGTAAGTGCACCATGCCAAGCTTTTACACAGGCGTTGGAGGGGAAGCTCTCTCCATCACAGCCCCACAGAGGTTCTACAGTAGACGGAAGCAAAGACTCGCAAGAGTTCGCGCCGCATGAGTATGTTTATATACTCAGTTACCTCTAGATGTGAAATCAAACTTCACCTCTCCTCGGGGAACTCAACTATGATCCTGTGACACAATCAGAGGAAGACGTCTCTGCCTCAGGCGTGTCTGGTTCCTTTGACTAGGGAGAGTTAGTTTACAGTGATGGCCGTAGAGGACAACTAAAATCTGGTTTGACCTTTTGATACGTGAGCTTTAAGATCTGGAGAAACTACATGGCAGTTCACACTCGCCTGTAACTCCAGCTCCACATGACCCAATGCGGCCTTCTGGCCTCCATGGGCACTGCATACATGTGGTTCACAGACACTCATACAGACAAAACATCCATGCATGTAAAATAATTTTCCTTAAAATGGGCAAAAGACTTGCCATTGACATTCCTCCAAGAAAAATATTTAAACGACCAACAGAAATATGAAAACATTCACTATATCACTCACCATTAGGAAAATACAAATCAAAACCACAATGACATATCACCTCACACATGTTCACATGGCTAATTTTTTTTAATTGGTCAGTATTGAAGGGGCTGTGGAGAAATCATGTTAAAGATGCAAAACGACACAGGCAGTTTTTCTTCAGGAAAATCAAATGTGAACCACTATCTGATTTAGCAACGCGGTATTGACTTGAGAGCATTGAAGGCCAAATCCCAGAGGCCCCAGCATTCCCGTGTTCACAGCAGTGTTATCCACAATAGCCAAGCGAGGGAAGCCATCCAAATGTCAGGTGGGAGCCTGGAGACAGAACGTGTGTACACACAGAGAAAGGAGACTCTTCAGCCTCGGGAAGGAAGCCTGCAATGTGAGACAACGTGGATGAACCTCCAGGTCGTTAAGAGTAGTCAAATCATCCCAGATGCAGAAAACAAATACTGCATGATTCTATTTACATGATGTATCTAAAATGGTCAAACTCACAGAAAAAAAGAGAACAACGTGATTTATTGCCAGAGATGAGGGGCACGTGAGGAGTTGGGTTGTTTTTTTTTTCAGACAGGGACCAAATTTCATTTACACTTAAATAAGTCCTAGACACCTGCTGCCCAATGTCATTAACACCGTGTGCCTGAAAACTCAAGAAGATGGCTATTCTGTTGAGTGCTGAGGAATGCAGCAGTCTACGGATAAGGTTGTATTTGTCACTTTCTTTTTGCTTTAGTAAAACACCATGACCACACGTGACTTATGGAAGAAGTTTCTTTGGGCTATGGTTCCAGAGGGAGAGCCCATAATGGCAGCGGAGGCGTGTCAGCAGGCGGCCAGGGCAGGAAACTGAGCGAACATATCTTTAATCACATGCCGAGAAAGCACACTGGAAGTGGGCCCAGAAACTCAAAGCCCACTCCCAGTGACACACTTTCTCCAACCAGGTCCCATGTCCTAAAGGCTCCAGAACTTCCCCAGACAGAGCCACCAACTGGGGACCGTGTGTTCAAATACCTGAGCTTACAGGGGACAAGTTTTCATTCAAACCACTGCAGAGGGCAATTGTGAGCTATGGAATACTGTGTAGGATACATTCAGACTCAATTCAACAAGAAGATTTAGAGGTTCAAGAGCAGAGCAACTCAAGAGCGTGGATTAATTAACAGCTCCACGGGGTCAAGGAGGTTAAGTCCCATGCCCACGAGATGCTTCACTTCACCATCCCCAGAGAGTTGCCACATCCCAAGATGAGAAACAACCAGGACAAAGTTCTTAGGAGAACTGGGGACCATCTTTGCTAAGGGAAAGATTCCTTCTCAAGGGCCACTAAAGTCCCTCCTCTGGCCAGAGATGAGCCCAGTTTTTATGCCTAAACTCGCCATTGCTCAGAGTCACTAACACACTGTGTTGAGAGCAGGTAGGGGAATATCAACAGAGTATAAACAACAGTGAGGAAGTCGGGGTGGCCATCAGGAACCCACCAAATAGGCCTGTGTTTGTTTGACACTTCTTGTTTTGAGACAACCAAGTGCTTTCTTGACAGTGAGGCTATGCATGTGGTCCACAGACATGAGCACACATCCACAGTGAGAAGAGGGTGCTACCACACCCCAGCTCAGCCTGGTGCCTATGGGCTCTGAAGCAAAATTCCCAAGTGAGGGCTGCCCCCCACCATAGCTCTTCTGACACTTGGATGTCAAAAGCATCAAATGCCGGAGTCGGAACATGAGTAGGAGGAGAAAGAGGGTGGACAGCCGTCCAAACAGACTGACATCCTGCTGGAGACATAGTTGAAACAGAAAGGCCGGATACACGACTAGGGTGACCCTGCCAACCTCCCAACCAAGCTCCCCGCAACGCCCCCCCCCCCCCCCCCCCGCCAGTATCTAACAGGAAACATCCCCTGCTGACCCAACTGCTCTCCAGTTACAACTTCCAGGAAACTATTTTCAGGAAGTGAGAGCATTTCCAGAAGGAGCAACAATCTCAGGGAAAGGAAGTGCTGCCCTGCACAGGAAGCTCTGGCAGGGAAGCTGTTGTCTGGGGCAGGTGGCCCTGGCATCCTGAAGGAAGTGAACTATCAGCTGTCTCACACTTGATGGCTGCTGCTCAGAAAAGAAGGTCAAAAGTCACCTTACCTTACTGTGAACTTCAGACTCCCAATTAGAGGCCTTTCAATCTGGCTAAAATAACTGTTTGGAAGGAAGAGATCTGGGCGGTGCTATTATTCTCCTCAGGGCTGCCCAGAGGCCCTGAGAGGGTCTCTCTAATGCTCTGAAGAGTCAGGAGGGAGCCATGCCATGGAAAGTGACCCAGTGAATGTCTGCTCTCTGCTCACTGATGGGAAGGCTTCTGGAATAGAAGATTATCCCCCACACCCCTCAACTGCCTGGATGTAGGTAGCAGATGTGACAGCTCTTCAGATTTAGAATACAGGTGTAATTGTCACCCTGCCTTGCTTTCCTGAGAAGCAGAGGGTCTCTGATGTGCCTAAAACTAAAGAGCAAGCTGTTTCTGCCTCACTCGAGCTTTCTAGTTGTAGTATTAAAAATGGTGTCTGTGCACATCCCAGTATCTTGCTAACCCAAGAGAATTCTCCAAAACATTCCAAGGAACCCATTTCTTCTGGCCAGTGTGTGACTTAGATGTGAAGCTGACATGGACCCTAGCCTTGATCCCCAAGTTATAGGATGAGGCCTACTGAGGGCTCCTGAAAAGGAGCAGGGTGAGGGGCAGAGAGAGAGAGAGAGAGAGAGAGAGAGAGAGAGAGAGAGAGAGAGAGAGAGAGATTGGTGGACTCTCCATCAGCCATCTCTTTCCTAGTGGCCTCTCCAGTTCCTGAGTGTTAATCCTTTCTCCTTTCTGGTAGAGAGGAGAACATGTCTGGGATCCAAAAACCTGCCCAGACTTTGTGGATGCTTTCCTCCGAACGTGTGCAGCAATAAAGGTAGACCGGCAAAACCTTGGAGTTTGCCTTTTTATTCCCCCCAAGGATTAAAGGAAGCGAAGGCCCCTTTCCCACGGTTTGGCTTAACTCAGATTATAATGTGACCGTCACTGGTTTAAGCTGGAATATGAGAGATCTAAAAGCAGTTGTCAGAAAGATACTGTTTTGCATCTTGAGAAGAAACTGCTTCCGAGTGTAGTGCGTTTTTATTCCTAGGATGCAGTAGAGCTAAATGCTCTTCATCCTAGAAGTGCCCTGTCGTCATTGTTTGGATCCTGGTTGTAAGACAGACGTTGAAGGTTATTACCCTTAGGGGTGTTGGGGAAATGTCTCCCTGTGCAAGCATGAAGATCTGAGTTCAAATCCCCAGCACCCATGTAAAAAGTCCAGCATGGCTACACATGCCAGTAATGGGGGTCAAGACAGGCAAGAGAACGGGAGCTTTCTGGCCAGCTGCCATAACCCAAAGAAGGCACTTTCAGGCAAACTTCCAGTTCAGTGAAAGACCCTGCTCAAAGCAATAAGGCAACGGCCTATTGTGGCTTCCTCTGGCCTCTGTGTCACACACACCTGCACACTCACACACATGCACCACACACACAGCACACCGCCCAAAAAGGAAAAGAAAATTACCCCTAGGAGATCTCTCCAGTAATCAAAGCCTCAGGCTCTGATCTCTGGTGGCACGGGGAACACAGGAGTGAAGAGTTCAGTTTGTAACTGGGCATGGTGGCACACACCTGTAATCCCAGCACTTGAGAGGCAGAGGCAAGCAGACCTCTGAACTTGAGGCCACAAATCTACACAGTGAGTCCCAGGATGGCCAGGGCTACACAGAGAAACCCTGTCTTCAAAAACCAAAACCAAAAAAAAAAAAAAAAAGCTCATTCTGTGAGTCACACCCATCAAATTTTTTTTCCTGTGAAACTAGACTTTGTTTCAAGCATGACCTTTGAGATGAGACATAATATCAGCTGACTGAGAAGACTGTCCCCAACAGTCACAAATGATAACAGTGAATGTCTGCCAAGACAAGTTATGTTCTGTTTTATAAAGCCGTCCTTGCTGGTATGATTGAAAGAGTTACCTTAGCAGTCATGTGCCTCTGTCCTCCATGTATCACAGAGCTCCACACAGATACAATCACCTTCATTCACTGCAAGCCAGGCTGTCACGTCCGGGCACCAATTTTGTCATCTCACAAATCCAGTCCTTCCAGTTTTCAGTACTGGCTTAGACTTTTCCAAGTTCCTCTAGAATTCTTAGTCCTTGAGAGTGGACTTGGAGGAGTGGAGTCACATCTGTGCTCTGATATCTTCTGAAAATGCATGCAGGATGCTAGATACTCTAGCGAGCAAACCGATATTATTGTTCGGAAATTAGGCCCAAGAGGCTCTGAGCTGGATCCTGAGAGGGCAACATAGTCAAATACGTTGGAAGGATCTGCTTCCACCAGTAGAGGG
>CABHPR010131619.1:0-27524 GCA_902168415.1 Peromyscus melanophrys
GCTACTTTGGAAAACCGTCTGACAATCACTGAAGCAATGGAGTAAAGTCACCATATATTCCACCAGTTCTACTTTCGCTGCACACCCAGCAGATGTGAAGACACAGTTTCACACCAAAACTTGTCTGTGATAGCCTTTTTCGTCACAGCTAAAAGCAACTGAGTATCAATCAACTAACGAAGGAGTAATTGAATGTGTCATGTTGTACCTGCACAAGGAAATTATTTAATAGCATGAAAAATAGTGGTAGATAATAGAATGGCCATTAATTTTTAAAGCATTATTCTAAATGAACAAAGCCAGTCAAGACTCACTAGATTTTTGCATAAGTCTACGTGTATGAGTAGCTCAGACTTGGAAAATTTATAAGGATTGAAGTAAAGCAGTAGTTGCATGGGCTGTAGATTGGAGATAGGGGAATAAGATGACTGGGGAATGATGGATATGAGCAGCAGCTATGTCTTTGGAGTACTGACATGTTTCAAAATTGATGAACAACACTGTGAATAAATTAAAAGGAATTGCATTACGGGTAAACTATATAAGTTATAAATGTTTTTCAATAAAACAAACAAAAAATCCCAGTGTTTTCAGATAGTTCTCTGTTGGGTTAGTCGTCTAAAGAGGACCCTCCACAGAAAAGGGGATGGAGAAGTAACTTTGCAAATATCTCAAGGAGAAGAAGCTCACAGAAGCCTCTTTGCTCTATGCCAAAACCACTTAAGCACTGGAAAAAGTATAGTAAAAATACACTGGAAATTTCTAAAGCTAAGTTTTCAGGTAACATAAACATTGAAGAAAATCAGTAAAGAGAGCTCAGGGATTGTCAAACTGGATGGAAGAAATCAATACTGGATGCTGACATAGACATTGGGATTGGACCCAAACTCATGAACAAAATCCTGGAGCCAGGAGTCTGCTTAGCCATAAACAGCAATAGAAAAAGAGTCTGCACAAGTCCTAGAAAGCAGAAAGAAAATTGCCTGTTTGTTCAGGGCTCTGAGTTGGACAGACCACATGTGTGCTATGTGTGTGTTATGTCTGGAGTATCAGTATTTTTAGAGAAGTCCTAATCTGAGAAAAACAAATAAAAAACTTTATTTATGACTGACTAAAAAATTGTAAAGGTCCCAGGAGAATAAAATTACCTATGATATAGGGCAATTTTCTTGTAGGTAGATCTTCATGTAAAACAAATGCCATGAAAGTTAAAAAATCAATTAATAGTAGAAAAATCAAATAAAATAAGAAAATTAATCACCCTAAGGTAGAACCAGTAAAATCTAGAAATGTAGAATTGTTTAACATTTTAAAAGTACATATATGGGGGTGTGGCTCCAGTGTAGAGTACTTGCCATATCCTTGAGCCCTTGGATTTGATTCCCCAGAACCACAAATATATCAATAACAATACTAACACAAAAACAAAAATGCCCCATCAATAGATATGGTTTTTTTTTTTTTTTTGGTTTTTCGAGACAGGGTTTCACTGTGTAGCTTTGCGCCTTTTCCTGGAACTCACTTGGTAGCCCAGGCTGGCCTCGAACTCACAGAGATCTGCCTGCCTCTGCCTCCCGAGTGCTGGGATTAAAGGCGTGCGCCACCAACGCCCGGCCAATAGATATGTTTTAAAAGTTAAATTTAAAATAGTAAAAGGTATAAGTTAATGAGCCAAAACTGAAAGACATTTATGAAAACCAACTAAAACAGAGTTTCTAGAAACAAAATTACCAGTAGATTTGATGGATAATGGACTAGAGAAGTCTAATGAGACTCTTAAGTTGAAGGAAAACAGAAGGACACCATCTACTATACAATGCCCTGATGTAGAAATACAAATATTTTATGGTATTGTAGAGAACACAAATCGGAAAACTTAAACAGTACTTACAGTATAAATAAAAAGACTATGACAGACTAGCCAAATAGATAACAGTAGAGAATATTCTAGATTTACAGAACACGGCCAGTCCCCAGACTGAAGGAAACATAAGGCTCATTCAGAGAGCCATCACAGAAACAGAGGTATCCAGGCACTGTGGTTCATACATGGTTCAGTTACTTGGTTAGGCTGAAGTGGAAGAATCACTTGAAGGCAGCCATTTTAAATTTTCCAGCACAGCATAGCTAGAACCTGTGAACACTGTTACCTTGACAGGATTTAGATTCCATGTGATGGCAAGGTATAAATTTTTAGAAATTGGTTAATTTAAGATGTAAGATCTAGCTAGCAAGAAGCCTGCCAAGGCCATACAGTTTATAAAAAAAAAAGAGTGGTGTAGTAACATGAGAAAATATATATGAGCATTTCTATTTGTTTAACTTTGCTATATGTTGAATTTTATTCATTATGAATAAAGAGTTTTCAACTAACAAAAAAAAAAAAAAGAAAGAATCCATGTGGAAACAAATTTATAAGCTTGTCTTTGAGGGATTGTCTAGTTGGGTTAATTGAGGTGGGAAGAACCACCCTGAATGTGGAAAGCACCATTATATGAGCTGGAAAATGTGAACTGAGCGTTCATTGCTGTGTGGTTTCCAACTGGGGATGCAATGTGTCCATGTGTCTTCTGTGCTTTCCACTGAACTTTCCTGAAATGATGGATTGGATGTCCATAAGCTGAGAGTCAAAATGAACCCTCCCTCCCTATGTTTGTCAAGTAATTTGTTACAGCAACAAGATTAGTAGCTAATACACTCGTTCTTGTAAAAGTAATTAAGAAATTGAAATATACTAAAGGAGAAAGTCACATTATCCATGATGATACAAGATTGATACAGCAGAATATTAATGATTTAAATGGATACCAGGAGACACTACAAATACAGTCTTTAATTATTGAAAGGAAATTAACAATAACTATAAGTGTATATAATTTAGAAATGAAGGGAAACTGAAGACATTTGTTTTCAGAAAGAACGAGAAAGTTTCCCTTTTGTCAACTCTTGCTGAAGGAATTGCTAAATTCATACAATAGGACATTGATACTAGAAATATGCAACACAACATAAGAATCATTGGCAAAAACAAACTATTATTCTGATAAAGGAATATAGCAATAAAATGACTCCTAATGAAACACTGCTATACTCATAGATCAGTGTATCACTTAATTCTCATCAGAGAAGTCTGTTCTTGCAGGAGATACTCATTAACAGAAACCCACAACTAGACAATGTACAGAGAGTGAAAGACTTTGGAGCACTCAGCTTTAAATGGAATTTCTTCATCAAACTCCTGTCCCCAAGGCTCAGGGATCTATGTAAAAGGGAGGCAGGAAGACTGCAAGCCAGAGGTGACTCCAAGGAAACATTGTTTTGCAGATCCAATAGGACTGATGCATACATATACTCATAGAGACCTTGGCCACACAAACAAGACCTGTACAGGTCCAAACCAGACAAACCAGCGATGAGAAGGGGGAGTGGACAGACACTCCCATCCATAACTGAGAAGTTATTTACAATTGATAGCTGCTGGGAGAGGGAAAATCGGTTTTCTCCGATGGAGTATCATGGGATATATCAACTGCGCTCCAGCACAGGCTCCATGCCCAGGAGTAGTTGATTAACACAAAAGAGATCCCGAGTTTTTGTGTGTGTGTGGAGTGGGATGTATGTATGCGAGCTTTTGGTTTTGTTTTGGTATTTTTTTGTCTTATTGTTTTTTTGCTATTTGTTTTGATTTTAGTCTTTTGTTTTGTTTATGCTGGAGACAGAGACAGACAGAGAGACAGACAGAAACAGAAAGAAAAAGACAGTCACACAGAGCGAGACAGAAGAGAACATATATTAGGGTGGAGGAAGATCTGGGAGAAGTTGGGAGAAGAAAAACATGGTTAAATAATAATGTATTATATGAAAAAAATTAAAGTATGTAACTCCTTAGGCATAGAGCAAGTACTGAAGGCATCCTCAGCTGGTAATGACATTGAGAGGTGAAGGTGCAACAAGAAATCTGCCTTCATTAAAAGATTTAACCTGTTAGTTGATCCATCTGTTGATGGCATTATTGGGAAACTGGCGGAGACTTGGGAGGTGGGGTTTGACTGGGGCAATAGGTCACCAGCTTGGTGACTTTGTATGGTTTCTTGCTCCTGGCCGCTTCTTGTTTCTGTCTCTCTGCTCCTTGGCTATTGTGAGCTCAGCATTTTCACTCCACTATGCTTTTTATCCCACAATGTTCTGCCTCACCACCACCTACCAGCAATGGAATTAGCTGACTGTGGACTGAAACATTCAAACCCTAAACCAAGATAACTGCATTTGCCTTTAAAGTATTTTATCTCATATAGTTGTTACAGCGAGAAAATTCTGAGTAACATATCTAATTTTTTAAATTTATTTTTAGTGTAGAGGATTAAGCACGAGGGCTGTGCATGTTAAGGGTAATTACTCTACCTCTGTGTAATGTCTCTAGCACTAAATCCAAGTATTAAGATACAGAATTTCTCCAAGTGAATAAAACCTCAAATCCAATTTAAAAGTTGTTTACAACATATAAATGTGAACATCTGTATATATTACATATTATATATATATATTATTAATTTAAATATATATTATTAATTTAAAAGGAAAATAATATTTCAGGCCAATCTGAACAAATATTTAAAAGCAGGTAGTATAGCATATACATATCAGACATAATTGAATTTATTGTAATGTTTAGTAGAGATAAGAACACCACCATATAACTCAATATATTTGTGAACTGAAATTAACCTGTGATATAAAACATTAGCAATGATTTTATGAAATTAACAAAATTATAATCCAAATGGGAAATGCAAACATATTTGTCAGAAATTAATAAACTAACCAGGCAAAATAGTTTGAAAGATAAGCAAGATTTCAATGACTCAGTTAACCAAGTTGGTCCGACACTCGCAAATACAACAATTGACTCAGCAAATGTGTACCTCGGTCTCCTCAGACACAAGTTCAGGGGCAGCTTGGGGGTGATAATTTGGAGGCTGACCAACTCCAATTCCCTGTACTGCAACTTACTAGTTGTGTTATTTTACCATATTATGTCTTATAATGGTAAATTATAGATAGTTATTTGTAAATTACAGGTAGTAATATTACCAAGGTGTTTTATGATTCCTGGCAAATTAAAATAAATAAGCCACTTAGAATAGTGCTTAATGCCAGTAAATGCTTGACAAATAGAAGCTGCTATAACTAACATACAAGTATATAAGGTAAGTCACACAAAGTTCTGCGAAGTAAATTCCATAAAATCATATACCAACTCTAGAAAATGGCCCCCACTCTTCCATGTAGCTGGAAATTGAGAAATAGACTTTTTAATAATTCATAAGTTAATGAAGAAAGTAAAATAGATATCATACAATATTTATAATTGAATCAGTAAGCATAGTACTATAAAACCATACACAAACAGAGTATCCTAATCACTTAAAATAGAAGTTTATAATTATAAATGTATTTATTAGAAAATAAATCATTTAACCCTTCCCATTCTATTATTCTCCCTTTCCCCTTCACACCACTTCTATTTTCTCCATTTTGCCTTGAAAGTCCCGTCATGAACCTTGACTAATTTCTTGATTTCTTTGGGTACTTAAATTTAAACACACATAACTAAGGATTCAGTTGCATTCACATATGAAAGAGAAAATGTGGTGTTTGTCTTTCTGTCATCATGCAGAAGGATTATTTTCAGCTCCATCCAAATTACTTGCAAATTTGAGGTCAGGGAAGATAGAGGAGGGAATTTAGGGAGGGGTAACGAAAGCTGAAAAACATTGAAAAAGTTAGATGGAAACTACTTCTGTGGAAGCTCCCTAAAATGTATGCATATGTTAAAGGAATGTATATGGAGTTACCCTATAAGGAGGATACCTCTCCCAGATGCTATAGGCTTTCAAATAAAAAGTCCAGTGCCAGACTTGATGTTAAGAATTTATTGTTGAAGACACCACATAGTTTAATCATAAGAGGTGGAGAAATCAATCTGGAAGTGACTGGGGAGCCTCATCCCCACCAGCTAGCTTTCGTAGTGCTGAAAATTTCTATTTAGGATGCAAGTGGAGAAGTCATCAACATTCTCACCCAGCTGTGGACGACGATCTTGGCAAGACAGATCTATTGGTGCAACAGTGGCATGAATGGTTATGGGAGTAACCAACCACGTTCTGATTAGGTTTAAGGCTAACTGCATAAGACAAAACTTGTGCCTGGTACCATTAATTTGGCCAAAGACCTATGGTCAAAACAATTTTGGGGTATATGCATAAGCAAGTTACAGAAATAAAAAAGCAGTTAGTCATATCATAACAAGCAGTCACAGCTGTCCATGTCTGGGTGGGGATCACTGAGTAAGGATAACTGGGAACTTATCTTCCAAAGATCATAAGCCTTGGGGGAGAAACTAATACTATTTATTATCCCAGTAAATGGACATAGTATTAAACTACCCCCTTATCTTTATAGCCATAAAATAGTGAATCTCTTAATCCTCGTCAGAGGAACTCATTTTATTTTTTTCAGCAAATGGATGCAGAGACCCACAACTGGTCAATTGCAGAGCATAAGAGACTTTGGTGTGCTCATATCTAAATGGGACATCTACATAACATTTTCTCCATCCAAAGCTCAGGGATCAGCATGAAGAGGGTGAAAGAATTGAAAGAGCCAGAAGTAGTAGACATCTGCAGTGAAAGTGTTTCTTGGACGTGGGGCTGTCATACTCATGAGCCCATAGCAGTTGTAATTTTGAAGGGCTGTACAAGCCCAAGCCCACCAAAGTCCCAGTATAGATGGAGGAAGTGTTTATGAAGCCCCACTTGTAGTTGAAATGCTTCTGGTGTCAGGTTAGTCAGTCTTCTACAGGAATGTGAGGCTACCCAAGCTCCAGTAGATGGTCCTATGCCAAATGCACATAGAGGCAACACTAAGTGGATTCACTGGGTTATAAAACAACACATGATGTTGGAAGAGAAAATTAATGGAGAGGATAGGGAGAAATCAGAGGGGAGGGGAAGGGGTTAGACTTGACCAACATTTGTGACATTCTTAAATGATAAAAATAAAACAAACAAGCTAAAGAAAATGAGTCATTTGAAAGTTGCTGTGTGATACAGCAGGTAGAAAATGAACAGCAGAAAGCCTGAAAGGAAGGTGGGAGGGGGAAATCACGCAAACAGGAACCAAGTAGAAGTAACAATAAAAAGAACAGAAAATGGTGCTAAGGAAATACAGAGCATGCCGCCCATGTTCCATGGATCACCCTGAACTCACTTGCACGCCAGTAGTATTAAGTGCACTCAGTGGGTTTAGACAGAGAGCACATGAAGTTAGGAGAGAAAATTGGTAGTGAGGGATTTGGGAAAAGTTGGGGGAGAGAAGGTGGGAGTAATTTGATCAAAGTATATTGTGTGTGTGTATGAAACTCTCAATAAATTAAAAAATGGATTTTGAGGGGAAAAAGTTGAGAAATAAAAGTCCAAAAATGATTTTTCAGCTTAGAAAAGTGCCTATTGACATATACAAGGGACAAAGTGTATGGAATTCTGGGAGCACTGAAGAGTTTTAAATCTTAAGAGAATGAATTGGTCATGTAATGCAGGATATTTAATTGTATGCTTTTCGAAATATAAAGTTCTAATATGAACATGGAATAAGAAAAAAGTAAATGTACTAATTTTAAACATTGAACTGATAGTAAAAATGCTACCTTGTTTCTCAGACACATGCTGCTGCGAATTTGTATTTAATATATCTGGGACTCAGGCCCATGAAATAAGAAAACATGTAATATAATTATTGATTGTAAAAGATAAGTGTGTAAATGGCAAACTCAGAAGTATCTACTGACAGGTTTTTGTATGCCATAGTTTTGCTGTATATAAGCAATATTTAATAATATTTTAGATTAATTGTAATAAAAACATGTATTATCCTTTAAAAAGTAAAAAAAATCAGTAATAATTATAGGATGCTTATGAGATATCTAATTATTAATTTGTTCTATGCCTTTGTTAAACAACTGGACTAGATATAACTCTCAGAATTAAGCCATCTTGGAAGTCAAAATAATGGGTGGTGTAAAAATCAGTGAGAATATAGATTATTGATTGTATTTACTTAACTGGTTAAGTAGAAAAATAGGCATATATCATACATTTAAAACAAAAAATTGCAGAAAAATTAAAGTAAGTATAACATTTTTTAAATAAGGAAAATAAAGTAAGAAAAACATTTTTAATTGTATGAATATAAGAGGAATATGAACAGATATATTCTGCCTTACAGTAGCAAGTTATTTCTGTAAACACATATCAGAGGGATATGAATGTAGTATGGTGGCAGACAGTTCATTGGTGTATAAAAGTGTTTGATTCCAAGCCCTGAAAAACAAATACATAAACAAGGAACATGCCAGAAGGAAAACTGAAATGGTTACTCAATTTGATTGTAAAAACAACTTAAAATTTCAGTATATCAAAGAAAAAGTAAAAAAAGAAAAAAAATAGCTAAGACCAAAAAGTTAAAATCATTTATTTTCTAGAAATTTTATACAACCAACTAAATCAAATGATTACATTACAGGCTATATATATAACATCAACAACCGGATGGTGATGGCACACGACTTTAATCCCAGCACTCGGGAGGTAGAGCCAGGAGGATCTCTGTGAGTTCGAGGACAACCTGGTCTACAGAGCGAGATCCAGGACAGGCACCAAAGCTACACAGAGAAACCCTGTCTCGAAAAACAAAAGCAAAAACAAACAAACAAACAAACAAACAAAAACAATTGGTAGGAAATGAAGAGCAACTCACTGAGTAGCATTAAAAATCATCAGTAGGAACAGACCATCTAGAAAGATGGCCACCAACATTCAGCTTACAATTATCAAGGGCAACAAATATTAAGAAATCAAGGACATATCATTTTATATTTATCACTTTGGAACATTTGAAAAAAAATTGGATAGTAAGAGCAAATGCATGAGAGTTTGTTGGAATCTGGGGGCGAACTTTGTTTCTGGAGAATAAATTGCCAAACCTCATCACAAGTCATTTTAACAATATCCAGACATGTTGAAAATTTACATTTAAGGCTAGTGATTGCACTGGAGCATGCACTATAGGGAGATTCCTGGTCTATGCCATGAATTTTTGTTGCTACATTGATTTTAGTATTGGAAACTTGGATATAATACAAATAGCTATGTAGATGAATTTCTAAACAGTCTTATTAAATAAGAAACACAGAGCCAAATACAGAGGTAATAGCCAAAGAGATCAGAACGAATAGCCATGACTAGCCTCAGCTTACCACCAGCAGTAGCTTCCACAGAGAGAGCTTCTTCCTGTCTGACCTGTGCTTTTATTGCCTTCCTGTTCTGCCTTCTCATTGGCTCTAAGCCCAGCCACGTGACTTCCTTGTCACTGTCTGTCTATACAGACCTCCAGGTCTCTATGTTTGGTATTGGGATTAAAGGCTCGTGTCTGTGTCCTTGACCACACAGAGACTCTACCTGCCATGTGACTGGATTAAAGGTGTGAGCTACCACCGCCTGCCTTCTGTTTATGGCTATTTGACCTCAGATCTCCAGGCAACTTTATTAACATACAAATAAAATATCACATTTCAGTACAAATAAAATATCACCACATAGCTATTTATGGTGAAGAGGGTAAATGTACTGGGAATATGAATTAAAGTAAATGAACTAGATCTTCATGTAGCAATATTAGGTGTATTTTGAAAATAAAACGGTTACAAAACATGAAAATACTGTATGTTAAATTATTTATGAATAGATACATATGTGACCAAATATTGATAAGGAAGTATATTCAGCTACTTCAGTATGATAATTACATCTGGAGAAGGAACAGAAGAGGATTATTGATTCTCAGTGATGAGCATGTGGGTATTTTATGTAACCCTCTTTCTGTATTATTACATGATATAAATCTTAGCACAGTTCTGACTTACATTACATTCTTATGAACTCCTAATCTCCAACTTCAGCAAAGTAGCTGCCAGGTATAGAAGGAGGAAGACATGTCTGATCATGGCTGGCAGCCACACAAGAAAATCGTCAGAGAGATTTATCATTATTATAGCAGACACAAAGTATGGAACAATTAGTCTGCTTTTATCTAACATATTCTTCCTCATGTGTATGCCTTCCCAGTTATATACTAAAGGACAAGTTAGGATTCTCTCTCTCTCTGTCTCTCTCTCTCTCTCTCTTTCACACACACACACTGTTCTTTCCCAATATCCCTGAGTTAGGCGAGTGATTCTGCCAGTAAATGTATTATGCAGAATATTTGAATCCATATGCTTATAAGTTCTAAGTGAATTTGCTGATTTCTTAACTGTTTAAGAGAAACAGTATATACAAACTGAGTGTAATTTTAGCATATTTTAAATTAGGCTTTGTTTATACTTTTATTGTAAATTTATTTGTTTTTAAATCATTTTAATTAGTAATTATTTCTTCATACATTTTAATTAAATTTCACAAAACATCTATATTATAAATAATATTAGTTAATAATTTTTTAAATAATATTCTTACCAAACTATATTTCTTCAAAAGCATCTACTTTTACTTATGCATATAAATATAATTTTACAATAGTACTTACAAGACTCTTAATTGCTTCCACAGTCCATTTTTCATGAAGGATCTTAGTCTAAGAGCTAGTGGGGAGGAAGATGTGGTGTCTTAGATGAAGTAAGTACAGTGACAGGAAATGAAGTCATAACAACACATGGAGTGTCAATTAATTACATGAAAGAATTAGTGGCCCACTTAAAACATGATTAAATGGTCCATAAAGAGTATGGATTTATAATCTGGATATGAGTTCAGGCTCCACTGGGGGACTTCTTATAAGCAACTTATATGACTTATTTTTCCATTCTGCAAAAATGGGGCTCATAGACTCACAGAACTGCCTTGCCAGTTAGAGGTGAGAATTTAATTTTATGATGAATAAATATGAGAAATATTTAAATCAGTTGTATTGTGCTCGATGCGTTAGAGTTCAATAAAGGTTACTGTTCTTTTCACTGCTTCCCCTACTTCCATATATTCTTTATCTTCATGCTATAAGGGAAATGAACAGGTTCTATTGCTTTGAGAAAGAGATGCAAGACTAACCTCCCAGAGGTGGGTTAATTTGGTGCAAATATTGGTCTAAGGGGCCCCTGGCAGTGGGATCAGGATCTATCCCTGGTGCATGAGCTGGCTTTTTGGAGCCCATTACTTACGATGGAACACTTTGCACAGCCTTGATGCAGGGGGGAGGGGCTTGGATCTGCCCCAAATGAATGTACCAGGCTTTGCTGACTCCCCGTGGGAGGCCTTACCTATTTGGAGGAGGGGAGGGGGAGTGGATTGGGGGGAGGAAGCTAAGCAGGAACAGGAGGAGGGATGAGAGGGGGATCTGTGGCTGGTATATAAAATGAATAAAAAATTTCTTAATAAAAAAGTGATACAGGCCGGGCGTTGGTGGCGCACGCCTTTAATTCCAGCACTCGGGAGGCAGAGGCAGGCGGATCTCTGTGAGTTCGAGGCCAGCCTGGGCTACCAAGTGAGCTCCAGGAAAGGCGCAAAGCTACACAGAGAAACCCTGTCTCGAAAAACCAAAAAAAAAAAAAAAAAAAAAAGTGATACAGTTTAGACAGGATCTTGGCAGACTGAGTATTGGGGTCTCCCAGAAGGAGCCATTGGACAGAGAGGAGAGGACTTCTGTAGACAGCACACCTTACTTGATGAGTTTGCTCAGAAGGGAAACACGGCAATCACTTAGCAAGTAGACGTGGTTATTGGGTGAGACCTGTTAGGGTCTCTGCTTTACCTGCTCTTTTAAGATGGACTGCTTTAAAAAAGACTTATATGTGGATAGAAATGACCCAGTTTTCAGGAGTAAAGGATGATGCCAAAAGATGACTCAGTGGTATAGTGAGAGTTGAGAACAAAGCCATTTCTTCCATCACAGGGTCGGCTATCCAGTGACCTTTCTTTATTTGAGTAATTCAGTGGAAAATGGTTGTTTATGCATGCAGCTGCCACCCCTGCCTGCAGATTTACAAGAAATCACAAAACTTGGCTCAGGGGTTTTTATAAAGTTCAAACAATCTTCTCTAGGCATTTATAAAAGCAAAGATACCATCTTGTATTTTTTTCTTGTCCCTTCCAGAATAGGTATAGTTTCTACTTGGTTAATAATTACGTCAGGTTTCAGGACCCTTTGAGTGAAGATCTTCCTATTCACAGAAAGTTTATTTTGCTTTTGTTATCCAATAAATGTACCATGCATTGACAAGAAACATCTATCATTAAGACCTTTGAATTGTGAATCTAGATACAGATAACTCTCTCAAAGGACTAGAAGAAATGTCCATTCCTTAATATTTCAGGACAAGGGAAATTTGACCCACTGAGAAGATCCTTCCACCGGAATAGTGAAAGAATGCATAGATCTTATATTGAATGGCATACCTCCTTTATTTTTATATTTATCTATTTTTTATTTTTTCAGTTATTGGAAATAGATATATTCTCACAGATTATATCTTGATTACAGTTCCCCTTCACTTTACTACTCCAAGTCTATCCCCACCTCTTCTACCTTCCAGATCTGCTCCCTTTCTGTCTCTCATTAGAAAAGAACAGGCTTCTAGGAGATAACAAGCAAACATGACAAAGCAAAATATAGTAAGATAAAACCAAAACCCTCACATCAAGGTAACCCAACAGAAGGAAAATAGTGTCAAGGGTAGGCATAAGACCAAAGACCCACTGAGTCACACACACAGGAGTCCCATAAAAATACTAAGATGAAAGATGTAATATATACCCAGAAGACCCAGTGTAGGCTCCATTCTTGCTGCTTCAGTCTCTGTGAGTTTATATGAGCCTTGCTCAGTTGATTCAGAAGGCCCTGTTCCCCTGGTGTCTTCCTTCCCCTCTGGATTGTACACTTTCCACCTCCTCTTCAGTGGGGTTCCCTGAACTCTGAGGGGAGAGATTTGATGGAGACATCCCATTCAGAGCGCGCTCTCTCTCTCTCTCTCTCTCTCTCTCTCTCTCTCTCTCTCTCTCTCTCTCTCTCTCTCTCTCTCTCTCTCTCCCTCCCTCTCTCTCCCTCTCTCTCCCTCTCTCTCTCCATAATGGCTGTGGGTCTCTGCATTTGTTCCCATCTGCGGCAAGAGGAAGCCTCTATGATGATGGCTGAATAAAGCACTGTTTTATGAGTATAGTTTTACCCTAGCTCTCTGGGCTATCACTTAGTCTCCAGTTCTTGGTCACCCAAACAGTGTCAGATATGAGTTCCCCTTTATGCAGTGGGCCATAAGTAAAATCAGACACGGGGGGGCGGGGGGGGGGCTCTTCCCACAAGTTCTGTGCCACCATTGCCCTAGTATATCTTATAGGCAGAATATTGTAGTTCAAAGGTTTTGTGGCTGGGTTGGTAGTTTAGTTTCTTTTCTTTTTTCTTTTTTGTTTTTTTTTTGTTTTTTTCGAGACAGAGTTTCTCTGTGTAGCTTTGCACCTTTCCTGGAGCTCACTTGGTAGCCCAGGCTGGCCTCGAACTCACAGAGATCCACCTGGCTCTGCCTCCCGAGTGCTGGGATTAAAGGCGTGCGCCACCACCGCCCGGCATAAGACTTTGTTCTTTGTTTTGTTTTTCGAGACAGGGTTTCTCTGTGTAGCTTTGTGCCTTTCCTGGATCTCACTCTGTAGACCAGGCTGGCCTCGAACTCACAGAGATCCGCCTGGCTCTGCCTCCCGAGTGCTGGGATTAAAGGCGTGTGCCACCACCACCCAGCATAGATTTTTTGTTTTTTCTGTGTAACAGTCCTAGTTGTCCTGGAACTAGTTCTGTAGCCCAGGCTGGCCTCGAACTCACAGAGATCCACCTGCCTCTGCCTCCCGAGTGCTGGGATTAAAGGCCTGTGCCACCACCACCCGGTAGTTTCTTTTTTTGGTAGCCTGCAGAGTACCTCCCTGCACCAAAGACACTAGAATGTATGGTGAAGGCTCCATGTAGGCACCAGGTCGATGTCTCCGTGTTCATGTGTTGTGTGAATGTTGCCTTCGGCTGTGGTGCTTCACAGGTGGTTTGTGGGGAAGAACTCATTTTCTTAGCAACAACCTGGATTGTTGAGGATTTTCATGGGACCCATGGCAAACAATTCAAATTAATGCAACCTATTTCTGGTACTCATTTGGTGACAAGAGATGACCAGTTGGGACTCTGTCATCTCCATTATTAGGATGCCTTACTAGGGTTGCATTCATATATTTTGGGCATTTTCCACAGCACTAGGTTTCCATACCATCCTTCAAATGCCTCTCAATTCTAGCTGTTTCTCCCCTCATTTCCTCTCTCAAACATATGTTTGCTCCACCCCTCCTCATTTTATCCTCTGATTCTCCTTTGGCTTTGCCCCCACTCCACCCATAAAATCCATTCTATTTTCCCCTCTAGGGAGATCCCTGTGTCCCCTAGTCCCTTTCTCTATAACTAACTTTTCTGGGACTACAGATTGTAGGTTTGTTATCACTTATTTAACGACTAATATCCACATGTAAATGAATACATACCACATTTATCTTGGGTGTGAGTTATCTTACTTGGGATGATTTTTCTTCTGGTTCCATCCATTTGCCTGCAAATTTCTTTTTTACCTTTTACTTTATTAAGAATTTTTTTTATTCATTTTACAAAGCAACCACAAATCCCCCTCTCTTCCCTTTCCCTCTCCTCCCCCCAGTTCCCCCCCCCAACCTACCCACCATTCCCTCTTATGGAAAGGTAAGGCCTCCCATGGGGAGTCAGCAGAGCCTGGTACATTCAGTTGAGACATGTCCAAGCCCCTCCCTCCTATATTAAGGCTGTGCAAGGTGTCCCACCATAGGTAATAGGCTCCAAAAAGCCAGCTCATGCACCAGGGATAGATCCTGATCCTACTTTCAGGGGCCCCTTAAGCAGACCATAGCTTAAGGGGGCCCCTTAAGCAGACCCATAAGCAGACCAAGCTACACAACTGTCTTGCTTAGGCAGAGCAGCTAGGAAAGTTTCCAGGAATCCACAAGGACGACCCCAGCTTAGACTACTAGTAAGAGTGGAGAGTTGGCTTATCCCAATAATCAGATCAGTGAATACCCTAACTGCATCATAGAGCCTTCATCTAGTAACTGATGGAAGCAGATGCAGAGATCCACAGTCAAGCACAAAGCCAAGCTCCAGAAGTCCAGTCAAAGAGGGGGAAGAGGGATTCTATGAGCAAGGGGCATCAAGATCATGATTGGGAAACCTTCAGAGACAGCTGAACCAAGCTAGTGGGAACTCATCAACATTAGAACAACAGCTGTAGAGCCTCCATGGGACTGGACTAGGCCCTTTGCCTGCAAATTTCATGATGTCTTTTTTTTTTTTTTTTGAGACAGGGTTTCTTTGTGTATACCTGGCTGAGATCTGCCTGCCTCTGGCGCCCAAATGCTGGATTAAAGGCCTGAGCCACCACTGCCCAGCCATGATGTCAGTTTTTAAGAGATGGCTAATACTCCAGTGTACCATGTTTTCTCTATCCATTCTTCTGTTGAGGGACATTTTACTGCTCTAGCTAAGACTTCAAGTGCTATATTGAATAAGTATGGAGAGAGTGGAAGCCTTGTTTTTTTCTCGATTTTAGTGGAATTCTAGACATGGTTGGACTTGCTCAGGTTTTGTGCATGCTGTTATAAGTGCTGTGGGCTCATATTTGAAGCTGCCAGGTTTTATCCAGTCCTCCACTGACTATGACTCATATGCCCTTTCTGTCCACTCGTGCACAATGATTACTGAGCCTTTGGGGAAAGAGGTGCAGCACATATGTGTCCCTTAGGGTGGTGCATTATGCAGTACTTTATTCTCCCAACTTTTGCTAGTTGTTGCAGCTTGTCTAGTAAGGGTTGAGAGATGCATTAATCTAAAAATATGATAATAAGTCATTAGGAACTGGTTTAATACTTTATCCATTTAGCATAATAATGATGGTAGGTTCTCCCTATGGCCTAGTCATAGGTTCTTGGCCAAATAATAATACCAGAAATGTGTTTCATTCTGTAGAATTGGACTTCAATCCAATGAGAAAGTGGTTGGTTTCTTCCATGATGTTTGTACCACTATTGCAGCAGTGGCATATAGTCCTAGGGTAGTCATTAGTGTAGCCCACAAGGTTCATAGCTGGGTACAATTGATAATTACTTTTATCCCCTGGTAGAATGCATAGTCCCTCCAGCACTGTGAAAGGTAACCAGTACAGATGAAACTTCATCTCCTTGGCTGAGTATTTCCAGAAGAATAATTAAAGAATAGTGTGAAGCTTGGTAATTTTTCCTTAATCTATTCTAAATGGTTTAAAATTTCATTTTGAAGGTTTAGGGTAACAATGCAAAGTACCCAACTAATTTCTATATTACTTCTTGAACTGTTAATATTTCAGATATGTTGGCTTACTTAAAATATATTAAAAAGAATTTTATATTGTATTTTTACTTCTTAAAAATGGACACTAGAATAAAAATGATAATTAATTGTCCCATTATAATTCTATTAGGCAGTGGATCTACTATTTCAATGAAAAAATGGTAACTTGGAACATGTATGTAGGAACATTTAACCTAGTCCTTTACTATACTTGAAAGCATAGGATTGGATGAGATCTCAAAGAATGAGTTAGAAAGCAAAGAGATGAGAACACATCCTTAGGGAATGCTTTAATTAGAGATAAGAGTAGGAAGTGTTCATAGATTCACCTCTTACACTTACTATTATGGTAGGTTCTATTGATATAAATACTTCCTGAGAGAATAAGTATATGGGAAAGGATGAATGGATTAACATTTGCTTACTTCAAGTGAACACTTGATTCTGCTCTGCAATCATGTTTACATCCCTGGACTCTACTTTCTTTACTTCTCTTACCCATGTGCTACTGTGTTGTGGGATGTTCTGTATGGCAAATATGTTAATAAATAAAACACTGATTGGCCAGTAGCCATAAAGGAAGTATAGGCGGGACTAACAGAGAGGAGAATTAAGGGAACAGGAAGGGAAGGAGGAGACTGCCTAGAGTCACCACCAGGACAAGGAAGATGTAAGGTACCAGTAAGCCACGAGCCACGTGGCAAAGTATAGATTAATAGAAATGGGCTGAATATAAGAGTAAGAGCTAGACAATGATAGGCCTGAGCTAATGGCCAAGCAGTTTAAATAATATAAGCATCTGTATGTTTATTTTATAAATGGGTTAAGGAACTGCCGGGGCTTAGCAGGACCTGGAGAGAAAACTCCAGCTACACTACTGTTTTCCCCAACCCTCTAATATCACTCTCTTTTCTATCCCCGGTCTGACAACCCATCTTCCTGTCTCTTTCTCTGGTATATATCATAACAAAAGGAGGTCCGTTTCTAATTCTGCCCCACACATCTCTTTTGATTGGTACACACTCATACCGTCATGTTTTAATCAAATTCCTGCTTAGCAACTTAATGCATTTTCACAGAAGAACATGGCTCCGTCATTGTTTCTCTCCAGCACCACAGTTTCCCTGTCTTGACTGGAGTGTTCTAATCAGTACAGGGAATTGCTTTTTCTCTCATCTTAATGAAGCAGTCTTTTGATCCCACTTCGTTCTCCAGTGATTGTGCTTTTTCTCTTCTTGTCTTCACATTAAAATATCTTGAAAGGGTTGCCTGTACATGCTGCCTTCAATTTCTCCTCTTTATCCCCTTCTGAACTTCTATCAATCATAGTTTTCACCATTTTGCTGCCCTTTATCAAGGGCACTAACAACTTCCAAGTTTCCACATCATTTATTGGTGCTCATCTTACTTGACTTCTCAAAAGCACTTGATCCAGTTGATCTTATTTGCCCTTGGCTTCCAGGATGCTATATGTTCTTAATTTTTATTCTGTGCCATTTACTGTTCTTTCAGTACCTGTGATCACTCCCTCCCTGCTTTTAAATCCCCCAACATATAGTATTCCTTTATTGTTTATATTAATTCACACCATGGCTGCCCAGTCAATTATATCTGGACCACACTTGTCTGAAACAAGTTGGTTTTATTATTCACTGCAGCAGGAAGAACACATCACATGTGTTTTTTATTAATAAAAAGTAGGAGTTTTATTAAGATTATGATTGAAGTGATTATTATAGGTTTTGGGGTTTGGCTGGATGTTTATGAAGAGAGCCTAAAAAGTGAAAGGTCACTCTTGATTGACTACTGTTGGACAATTCTATAACCTCTTTAGTAAGCAACATCTACAGGGAAATAAAGACTTGATCGAGGCTGAAGCTACATTTGGTAAAGATGCAATAGTTATTGATTATTAGATGGAGGATAGTTGGTCTTTTGGTTTGAACATTTGTGCCTGTGCTCTAATCATTCTTACAAATTCCATCAGTGTGTGAGGAGTCTCAAGTTCACATCCACAGGTTTTAGGGTAATGGGTTGAAATGACAGTTGGAAATCCTTTCCATGTAGGGCTTTTCACACTGAACATGTCTTGAGTCTAGGATCCTGATAGACGTCCCCAAATCCACTCATCTATTTTTGTTAGATAATTCCATTCTTTTCACTTGTTCATAGCACAGAAATTTTCTTCTTTGGCTTTTATATTTGATATCTGGGAAATCCTGTAGGCTGAACTTATGAAACATATTCAGTGTTGACTAATTGTAGCCTTTCCTGAGTTTTCACTCTGATCCAAGTCACCAACACCTCCTCCCAGATTATCAAAAAGCATCTAACTATTTTGCCCACATCTGTTTTTTCCCTACTTTAATCCATTGTCAGCTTAGCAATCATCATTATGCTTTTAGAAATATGATCATTACACCCCCTTGCAGGAAGCCTTTCAATAGCTTCCTGTGGATGGTTTCCATCTCATGGTAAAATCTAACATCTTTTCTCAGACATATTCGGTCTGATACATTGACTTCATCTGTTACTTCCACCATTCCCAAACTGCTTCAGCTACAATGGCCTTCTTGCTGACCTTTGAACATCTAGAATGTCACCCATTTACTGTTTAGGACTATTGCTATTGTCTTTCCTCCAGAATGTTATTTCTCCGGGTACTTCCTTATATTAGTCCTGCTTTTCTCAGGTTCCTAGGCCAATGTCAGGTATTCTTCCTAACGTTATCTCTGAAATGATAACACCCCACACTAACATTGTCTTACCACATTTCTTATCTTGTTTTGTTCTTCTGAATCTGGAACTCTGTTATGCACTACATTTTTTTCCACTGGTTTTATTGCTTCTCTCATTTCTTCCACAGGGTTAGAAATTTTGCTTGTTTTAAGTACTGTATAAAAAGTATTTGTCCACGAGGACTGCCTTGTAATTTTAGGGACAATAGATATTGGATCAATTAGGGAGTCAGAGGAAAAGTGACACAAGCAAAGACCAAACTCCCAAATCTCCAGAACTAGAGTTGTCTATGTAAATCCTTGCCATTATGCTGCTGTGGGTAGTGTCAAGCTCTATTTCCTCTTTCTGGCTTATCTCACTCTTGGCCTCAGAGTCTAATTTAGGCGTATGCTCAGGGTAGAGGATAGTACCTTCTGAGTCACTCTTTTCTGTCCTTGGGGGTGCCCTGTGCCAGTCATTCTGTGTGCTTGTTTTCAAGCATCCCAGACACCAGACAGCATGGTCTCCTGTAATCCACATGCCTTATGAAGCTAGACATTAGTGTGCGTCTTTCCTTATGTTAGATATCATTATAGTAATGTTTAGGTAGAGAGAATGCAGAATACAGTGCTGACAAAAATAAGCTGTGGTCACAATCTGTCAGTAGTTTGAAGGGCAACCATTGCCAGGGGCAAGCTGACATTGAGTAAATATTGCTTGTTTATCTTTTATCTCCAATTAAATTATCCTAGACTTTTCCAACAAAAGGGATAAAATTAAATGGAAGTTTGAATATTTCTTTTCAGAACTGAGCAAAAAAGTTCAGAACTGGTTTCTGTACTAAACTATAGTATTTATTAAGCTTTCTGAGATATCTTAAAGCATATTAAGAAAATTTCCTTTAAGAAAGTTTTTTTCTTTCATTCTTTTTCAAGTTTTGAGACATAAGTTGTGTTCTGTAATCAAGGGCTGGATTGGAACTCACAATATCACTATGTAGCTCAGGCTAGCTTCCATTTTGGGGAACTCCTCCTTCCTTATCCTCCCAAGTACTGGAATAACAGATAGAAGCCAGTACATGCAACTTTAAGTAAATTTGTAAGAGCTATATTTACAAAATCTAGAAATTTGTGGCTTAACACCAAACATAGTCTAACCAGCATCACTAATCTTTGAACCAGGTTATGTTATGCTATGACATTAGCCTAAATGTGTTTATGCTTACATATTTGAATATTTGCATTTCTACAAAAACATATCTCACCATCAAAGAGAGTTATTACCTTAGGGTTAAATAAAAGATGGAAAAAGATCTGTGCCTTGTTCAACCCTCACTAGAGAAATTTCTTCTTGCAGTAAATGGGGATTAACATGGAGACCCACAGCTGAACAATGTGCAAAGTGTGAGAGATGTTGGAACACTCAGTCCTAAATGAGAGGTCTTTATCAGTTCCCTTCCCTCAGGGCTCAGGATCTATGCAGAAGAGGAGGCAGAAAGATTGTAAGAGCCAGAGGGATGGAGGACTCCATGGAAACAGTGTCTTCCAGACACAATAGGACTGATGCCCATATGAACTCATAGAGACTGTGGCAGCATACACCTCACCTTCATAGGTTCAAGCCAGATGGGATCCTAGTGCTGAGACAGGCGATATGGACATGGGGTCCCTCCCCTCACCAAGAAGCTGTTTGCAGTTTATATCTGCCTGAAAATCAGTTTTCTTCAATAGAGTGTCTGTGGGTATATCAACTACACACCAAGGCAGGCCCTATGTCCAGGAGGTGTTGGCCAACACAAAGAGTCCCATTTTTTGTGGGAGGGCTTTTTGTTTTGGTGTTTTTGTCTAATTGGGGTTTTTGTTTGTTTGTTTGAGAGAAAGTGAGAAAGGTCACATAAAGTTGGGTAGGTAAGGAATAAGGTGGATCCAGAAGGATTTTGGAGAAAACATTCTTAAAATATATTGTTTCTATTTTTTAAATTAAAATAACAAAAATTATTCTTTGACAGTTTCATACATAATACAATGAACTATGGTCATATCCACTCCCTAGTTTGTCCTCTAACTTTACCTGGATCATCTTCCACTTTTTTTCTTTTTAATTTCATGTCTTCTTCAAAAAAATATTAAGCCAATAAGTCCAATTAGTACTGCCTATAGATGATCAACATTTTTAATTTAGTTTTGTTTGAATGGTATTACTTTGCTCCCAACAATTTAGAAGTAGTTAATTAATTGGTTTTGCTAGCACTTGCATTTTTCAAAGTCCCAGATCTCATGAAAATGATTTTTAGATAGATGGAACGTTTTGTAAATATAGGTCTCAAACCCTAGTTTTTTTTTTTTTTTTAAGGATGTGCCATACATAGGAATTTCAGTATTACTCACACCCTTATTTTTTTCAGCTATTTCAGGTGAACATTGATGTACATGATTGGCCTTCCAGGCTGAATAACTAAGTTCTCAGTGGCAGTGATTGCTGGGTTTGGCATTAACATTCCTCTTCACCATCAGTTACCGATATTTTGTTTGATTTTTAATATGTAGTAACAGATAATGGAGGTGTTTCTTATTCTTTCTTGCCCTTACTGTGTCAATTTGTGTCTACCTGATTTGTACTTATTTGAAGAGGCATTGCATCATAGAAAGAAAGAGTTGAGAATATGGTGAGTGGGACCTTAAAAGACTCCTTCTAGTCACAGAAAGCTTGTGGATCTCCTAAGGCATTTAATGGACCAAGAAACTTAAAAGATAACCTTTCATCCATGACTCATACTATATAGCCAATATTTGATGTAAGGTTTTACACACACACACACACACACACACACACACACACACACGTTAAATTTGATACATGTTTTGTGTAAACAGCTTATACAATATGGACATTCATGTAAGAAAATGATGATCTGAACATACTGTATGAAAAAATCTATTTTCAATAAAAGAAAAAAAAGAATATGGTGATGCTTTGAACCTAATGGTGGAATAATGCTTGTAGACAGGCAGAAACCAGAACTGAAGGTCTGCAGGGAGCAGTCCTGTCCTCTCCCATCCCCTTCTTATCACCTGTTCTCAGTTCCTCTGGTAGTTCCACTTGCCATTATCCTTCTATCTATTGCCTTCTTTCAATTATAAAAGGTGCATTTCCTATCACAATAAAAGAAAATATCTTCTAATTGGCTCTGGTTGAGTCTAATCCCTGTGGCCACCTTGGTTGAGGTTTCATCCAGCTTAGTAAACAGCTGATTGGAGGGTCACAGCTGTGAAAATGAGGATGGTGTGAGGACTGGGGGTGGGGCATGAGTGCTGCCCAGAGGAGGGAACTGGGAAGTCAATTTACAATGCCCAGTACTAGTCCTTTCTGGTTTGGGAAGATCTTGGGGAGACACAAAATGAGATGTTTTCAATTTTGAAAATCTTTCTCAGTATTTAGATTCATGTTCCTAAGGTGTGCTGAAAGCATATATGTACAGAGTGTAGTCTTCAAAAATGGGCCCCCAAATACGTCTATATCACATGCTCTCATCATGCCATATGTGGCTGACAATTCTCTATGGAGATCTGAGATCCATATTCTTCTTCCTGTGTCTTGAGAGCCTTAAAAATCCAAAACGAACCTATGATGCATAACTTCTGGGGTGGGTCATGAAAAGCAATATGGCTTCTACCTGGCCATCTTAAGCACATGTTCAGACTCCTTAGTCAAAATATAAAAGAAGATATCTTAACATTACATTGTAGAAAAGATCACATGGAGACGTTGCATGGAGACAAAGATGTCTAATGGTCTCCAACCATTTAGGTCTATCTGTTGGAGCCTTCAGATACCTGTTTCTCATTCCTGAAGGTAACCGTAGCTGACCCCAAGTGAAACAGTGATGAGCTATCTCATTTATACCATGATTAGAGACTCAAACAGAGTATATTTTACTGTTACTTGTAGCTGTTAAGTTTGGGGGGCATTAAATAATCATTAAGTTTGTCAATAATCCGAGCCTCAATGAATTTTCAAATGTTAGCTCTTCCAAGATCATAAAGATATACACTTATAAAGAAGTTCATTAAAGTAAATCTTTATTTTCTTGGAATAAAATAGATCTCTGGGTGTAGGGAGTTGGATCAATGTTAAAGTGTTAGGAATGTTCAGCTTAGCAGAAAGTGTTAGGAATATGATTCAGTTCTCCAGTGCACACATAAAAGCCAGAGGGAGTCATGGAGGTTAACCTATAGTACCAGAACTTTGGGTGTTGCAATTCAGATCCCTGCAGCAAGCTGGTTAGCTAGACTGAGTAAATGGTGAGCTCTGGGTTCAGTATGAGACCCTGACTTAGTAAATAAAGTAGAAAGCAAAGGAAGAAGATACCTGTTGCCAACTTGGGCTATCATACCCTCACATACCTTTATACTCACACGTGTCCCTCTCCTCCCCCATGCACCACATGAGTAAAAAAAAATAATGTTTTATAAAAAATATAGACTTTTGGCTACTTTTCAGTTACCAACTTTTCCCTTCTGTATTACTTCATAGACACAACTTTAAAAGAGTAAGATACTATTGCACTTAAATGCACACTACGTGATTATTTTGGAGAGGAACTGATTTTGCCATTCCAAGTGGCAATTTGTAATGGATAAAAAGGTCACTTTTTTTCTGTATTTCATAATAAATGTCTTTGTCTCCAAGTTACTTATTTAGTTGATTTTTTTAATGAGAGAACTTCATTTTGAATTTGAGTTTTAATGGCAAGTTTCTGAACTCGTAAACCTGAAACATCACACTCAGATTTTCCAGAGTGTACAGTAAACCCTGACTCTGCATTTAATATCTGTATGGCTTGGGCAACTTAATTGATCTTCCTGAGCCCTAATTATCTATGAGGTTGTCAAGATTTTTATGGTACATATCACATAGAATGTGTATCATGTATATCTACTCCTCCATAGACATTATGTTTGTCAAATTATATATAATATTTATCATTTATATTTGGGAATATAATAGGAAATAGAATTAATTATTATTTTTATTTCTCCTTAGGAGGGGGCATAGAATAATAGATGAAGATCTGCTGTTCCTTGCACCCATCTCTCATACACTTGACTTTCTTTCATTCTTCCTCCATGCATGACTCTTAGAGCCCAATACTTGTCATTGTCCTCCATCCAGCAATGGCACCAAGATACATGATAGCAGATTATAATTAATTCTTAGAAGGAATTACCCTGATCTCTACTCTCTTAAATGAATAATACAGTTTTCATAATGCATGCTCAATATCTTTCACAGTAGTTCTGATCAAAACACAAATATTCATGAATTCACAAGAAATGATTCTTTAAATGATTCTTGACTTTACCTAGGTATTGAAATGGTATTTTTACAAATATGTTTTTGTATTTTTATTTTAATTCTTGTTTCTTCAACAGACTGTGGTGGGTAGAGGAAGATTATTTTATATGCAGATTGTAAATAGAAAAATGTTTGTTTGTTACACTTTATTTTCACTATATTTTAGGAGAAGAATAAGGATAAGAAAAAGTCTTTTGAATTGAAGCTAAGAATTCTTGCTTTGAAAGAAAAGGTGGATGTGTACTATTTGCAGATGCAAATACAACCACTTCAACTTTTTTCCAATATCCTCTCTTAAAGTACTGAAAAAAATCTTTCTTTTTTTATTAGTTTTTTGAGAGATTTATAAAACGTATTTCCCCCCTCCCAGTTTCTCAACACTTTACTGTCAAACCTGTTTTGTGTCCTTTTCTTAAAATTAATCTTTCAGTACAAACTTGGGCTGCCCAAATATTCTTGAATGTGCAGTCTTCTACTAGAGACTGGCCAACTTATTTATGGGCTATAGTCTTAGAGAAAACTGCCCCTCCCTCTCCAAACAGCTAACAATTGCCAATAGCTCTACCACTTGAGTATGTCTGACTCCCATCTCCATAGTGGAATTCTGTCTGTCTTGGACTCATATGGATTTTGTACATGCTAATGCAACTTCTGTGAGTTTGTATGTGCAGCCATCATTCTGTATCTAGAAGATAATGTTTCTTTGAAGTCATCCACAGACTCAGGTTCTTATACCCTATCCTTCTTTTCTGCAAAGGTCTCCGAGCCTTTAGAGGTGGGTTGCAGTATGTATGTTCCCTTTAGGATTCAGTATTCTGCAGTTTCCTATTCTCCACGTTCTCTTGGCTAACTGTTGGTCATTGTGTTAATGATCATCAATTGCAAATAGAAGTTTCTCAGAGAGGGATTGAGAGATGCTTTGTCTCTGCATAAACAAAGTCATTAGAGGTCTAATACTATCATCTATTTATCTGTATAACAGTAGTGTATGGCCCATGACCTCTCTGGATACATATTCCTAGCCTGATAGTATGCCAGGTATGGGTTTTATTTTGTGGTGGGACTTACATTCTGGTTGGTTTTAGTCCTCTATCTTGATGGGAACTCTTGGACTATGATTTTCTATGAACAAAAGTATCACTACCAAAAATGTTACAGTGAGAAAGTATGCATACTCAACAGAATGCAATTCTCAAAGTATAACAAAGAAATCAGGGTTATATTAAAATCAATCTTCAAGTGCCTGGTGGCCAATCACTCTTCCTTCTCATGGTCGGATGGATGGTAAGAGTGGTAGAGTGGTGATGCTTGTGGAGATGCTCTAAGTTGTCAAACCGATTTGAGGGCAAAATGCGGACCCTTCTAATCCTTTTAATAGGCAAGTGATTTGAGCTGAGCTGTGTTCCCTCCCCTGCAACACTCATATTTCTTTGCTGGAGCCTTAGCCTCCAAGGTGGCTGGACTGAGAAAAGAAGCTTTCAAGAGCTAATGGAAACTAAATGGTGGCATAGAGCTGGGAGACGAATCTGGTGAGCTGATGGTCTTCTAAGAAGGGCAGAGATAGAGCTCAATTCCCATGGACAAATGCCAGAAGAGCACAGGGAGAAAAGGCAGCCATCTGCATGACTGGGAGGCAACTTTCATCAGAACCTCACCATCCATCCTGATCTCTGCCTCCAGAACCACGAGAAGCAAAGGTCTGTGGTTTACAACACCCACCTCGGGGTAATTTAGTTTGAGATGACTAAGTGAGTCAATTACTTAACCCTTTGTCTCCATTAAATGGAGGAGATAATAATTTCTACCTTCCAAGATGATAGCAAGAACTAAACAGGTCACATCATAGAGCTTGGGGACTTAAAGGGAAGATTAAAAGACTGTGAGGAAAACTACTTAATAGATTTATATATGATTGCAAAACCACTCTGGTTACATATCCCTGACTCCATGAACCTGAGTTCCCAGAACATCTGTTGCAAATACAGATTCCCATCCTTACATAGGCCCAAAGAATCAGAATTCCTGGTAATGCCAAGAAATCTTTGATTGTACAAAATTCAAACTTTAGTAACATTGCATCAGAGGAATATTATATGAATCAATGTCTCAAAATGTTGGTTTACCAGTGCACAAATGCCAAGCATTCAGGTTAAAGCAGTTTATGTCAGTAGATGCTAATCAGTATGAGAAAGATTAACAGAAGTCCCTATCTGGAAGCTGCTTCTAGCCTCTGCCTTGGCCATCGTTGATTAGTATGGAAATACCTTAGAACACAAATGACAGTGTTGGCTGGAAAATTAAGATAGTTTAATGAGATTACTGTACCATCTTATAAAGCTTGAACCTATTTACATACCACTTTTTGATCAATAATATACGAGAACACAGTGTGTTCAGGGGAAAAAATGAAGTGGAGGAAGTTACTGTTTCTAGTGTTTTATCTGTGTTGTCTTGAATAACTAGCAGGTGAAGCTGCCTTTCTGTGGGCACATGTAACAGCTGAACAGAAGGCAAACATCAGCGATGTTCCGTCTCTGGCTCCCAGAAATATTGACTTCTTTTTTTAGTGATACTAAGTCTCATCGAAATGATTAAATCTTTAAAAAGAATGCCAAAGACCCAGCAAATGGTAATTACAATGCCTAATCCACCTCCTCACATCTTCCTGCAAGACAATATTTACTCTGGGTTATGGGCTTGCCAGAACAATCATAGCTCGGCTTCAGCTGGTGGGTATTCAGCTGTATCTCAGCCATGCGTTTTTGCAAGATGTTATGAAGATCCAACTGAAACCCAGAAGCTTTGTCAATGGTTAAAAATGTCTCACTAGAAATATATTAGCATTTGCACTTGGATCTCAGTTTGACTTCTTTTTTTATTCCAAGTAATTTTAGCTCTCTTCTCTCTCCTTGCCTCTGCTAATGTACCTAATCTAACAAGCCATATGTGATCATGAGCTTTGCGATTTTTAG
>CABHPR010131620.1:0-26023 GCA_902168415.1 Peromyscus melanophrys
CACAGGCCCTTTTGTCCTGTGTGGGTTGTGTTGGAAACAATCAAGAAGGAAGAGAAGGTTAAGCTGGGCCCCCGAAGGATGAGCAGGAGTCAGCCCAGCCATTAGAATTGGAGACTGAGTCATTCTGGATACAAGACAGAGTGTACAGAAAGCAGAGGAGAAACCTGAGGTCCATGAGTTACATGTCTTTCCATGTGACAGCTGCATTGATTCTGCTGTTTGTTAAGGGTTTATTGTCCCTCTACAAATCAGTCAGCAGTATCAATCAGCAGTTAGAGGTGAGTTTGACAACCTTCCCTCTGGGCTTCTCTTTCTTACCTGTGGTGCATGTGGTGGCCTTAATTTCTGAATAGGAGACTCCTCCTTACAGCTTGAGAACAGCTGGCCCCGCATGTGACCTTTGGTCATTGCATCAAAACACTCCAAACTCCTCAGGTTCCCTGAGAGGTTCGAATCTCCACTTGGGCAGCACCAAGGGATACAGGCCATGCTTCAGGGATGCTTGTGTTCGTCTCTGGTAGACGAACCCTTTTTAATGAAACCCTTTTTAATGTTAAAAAAAACAAAACAGCTTACTAAGTATGAATAGTAAACAGTAGACTCCTAGGAGATTAGGAGATGAGCTGCTTTCTTCTCTTTCTCCTTCTTCTTTTTGAGGCAGAGTCTCACTCTGTAACCCTGTCTGACCTGGAACTCACTCTGTAGACCAGGCTAGACTCAGACTCACAGAGATCTACCTACCTGCTGGGAGTAAAGGCATGCGCCATCAAGCTCAGGTCTTAATTTGTTGATATTTCTTGAACTCTTTTTTTTAATTGTAATTTAGCAAAATAAAACAAATTTTAAAAACTATAATTCAACTTTTAAAATAACCATATAAACTACTGTGCTTGCATTTGAAAGTGAACCATGTTCATCTGTCTGGTTGGAAAGGTAAACTCTCTTCTTACAGTTCTTCAATGTGGAAATACTATAATTTTCGACTTAACATTTTAGAATCTCTTCTCTCCTGGTTGCTACCGATCATGTTTCCAGGCAGTCTGGCGTGTGATAAATATTTTGTAGCATATGTGGCTGAACATGCCAATTTCAAAGAGCTTTACAAGCTTTAATTAATTTTCTCAGCATCCAGATGCTCTCGGTGTATTGATGGGAAATCCACAGACAGTGGGGCTCCAACGTGTTGCTTGAATTCGTCTAGCAAAGCGGTTTTCAAACTTTGATGGCATCGTAGGAGAAGCTAAGTACTTGATGCCAACACCAGACTACCTGGAGCCCAGCACATAGAGTTAGGTTGCCATGCTGGGAGGCACGAAAGTTGTTCAATATCAGGCTCCCTATTTACCCAAAAGAAAACCCCTCTGTGATGCCAGTCAAATTTAAATTTCAGATAACAATACATTTTTAGTGCAAATGTGTCCTAACTATTGCATGTTCCCTAAAAATTACTTACTGTTTATGTGAACTCAAGTTTAATTGGACATTTTGTGTTTCATGTGGCAACCCCAAGCTGGTGGCTCTAGCCACTCTCCCAGCTCCCTTGCAGACAGGTCAGGTTCCTGGCTCCTTGAACACATATGAAGGCCACAGACAGGAGCTATCTGGACAAATACTGAGAAAGAGCGAGCGCTGCCCTCGGTCTTCCTGAGACTCTGGTAATGGTGCCCAGCAGTGCACACGATACCTTTGAGGGTTATTACTTTCACCTCCCTTTCTTTGTTCCTCAGTCAAATCATTCAGTCCCCTGGTCTTTGGCAGCAGGGTTTGCTGTCGCCCCTGTGTGGAAGCTAACGAGTCAACTCCCAGGAGTAGGCAGCGCTGGTGGTCAATCTGTGACTGCAGGTTGCTGCACTGAGCAAATAAAGAAAACCATGAATGGGGGCTGTGGGAATGGTCCTAAGGTGACCGTGATGGAGGTCAGGGGTGAGATTGACTGCCAGGGAGTCACCCTTGTCTCTTGGTCTGGATGGCCAAGGCCTTCAGAGGTCCTGACTTGCTCTCGATGTTCAGCAATGCATGTCTGTTTTCATGTTGCCACATTAAAGCAGACTTTGGAAGTTGTCCTCCGTTTCTAGCCGGCTACTCCACGGAGTATTTTCATTTCCAGCCATTCAGTTCCTCCGCGTGAGTGAGTATGGAGTCCAAAGCCAATGTGTTTGTTTTAAGAAAAAAACTCCTTATTACCAAGGGGACTCCCTGATTAGCTGATAAAAGTATTTTAAAAATACAGAAGAGCCGGGAGGCAGGGGCACCCACCTTTAATCCCAGCACTCGGGAGGCATAGGCAGGCCCATCTCTGAGTTCGAGCCCAGCCTGGTATACAGAGTGAGTTCCAGAATAGCCTGGGCTACACAGAGAAACCCTGTCTCAAAAAACAAAACAAAACAAACAAACAATATATAAAGAAACTGGGGTCCTTATCCTGGGATTAAGGTAACCCAAGTACCTTAGGTTTGCTGTTCTACATGGATGACTAGTCAGCTGTGAAAAGAGTTTGTATTTGTGAAATGTTAGTTGTGGTTTATTCTTTGATAATTGCATTGATAAGGTGTGATTTAATTCTTTAGGATTTTCTCTATCTTTTTCCAGAAATTGTACTCTAAGCATGTTACTTGTAACAACATGGAAAGGAAGCATTTGAGATCTAGTTTTATCTACTTTCTATGTATTATTTATTTGCAATGCTGGGACTCAAACCCAGGGCCTTGTGCATGCTCCGTAAGTACTCTCCCGCCCAGCTACCATATCTCAAGCCCCACACATTTTCAGCAGTTGTAGATGTCAATCCAAAGTTGTAGGTAGAAATCTCTCGGGATGGAGATCTTTTGTCTCACTGTGTAGCCCTGGCTGGCCTGGAACTTGCTATGTAGAGCATTCTGGCCTCAAACTCACAGAAATCCTCCTGCTTCTGCCTCCTGAATGTTAATATTAAAGGCATGCACCACCACGCCCTCTGAGGTAGATATATTTTAGTTTGCAAATGATTTTGTGTCTTCCTGGCTTTGTTGTTAAGTAAAACCTGCTCAAATTGTTCGATGTTAAAAACTGTCTGTCATCTTTGATTATCGAGCACAGAGTTGTTGAAATCGTCCTTTGTGTCTTAGGACAAGGTAGTGGGTAGAAGGAACAGGAAATGGGAGGGGAAGCTACCACGCAGGATCTCCTTCCTCAGGACTTGTGTGTGTGGGGTGGTGCTTTCCTTCCAGTCACTCTGGGGAGGAGAATGGCAGGCTTCATTAGCATATGAGTGTTCTGATGTCCAAGGATGACTGAGTGTTTCCGTCAATACCTAAAGGCCCAGAATACCTGAGGTCCTGGTAGGATTCATCATCTGATGCTATAAAAGCAAGCACAAGCTCCCATCTGGTCACGTGGATCTTGAAGCCATCAAACCCAAAGCCTTAAAACCAGTGAACTCATCTGCCTCCAAGGAGGCCAGTGTCAGGACTGGCTGCAGACTGAGGCCAATGTCGGGCCAGTGTTTCATGTGACCTCATTGGTACAATGGCTTCCCTTCCATAGGCTAGTTTCAGGGAACCTATTTTTAATCAACTATATAATATAAGCTACATGGGCATTTTCCTTTTTTTTCCTTCTGCTGTCTGCTTTTAGCTTTTATATATTCTCTTAGAGGAGAAAAGAACCTGTAATTTTATTCTTTGAATACCTCCTTTAAAAACTAGCTCTCATGTTTGGAATGCCACTCAGTGGGAGAGTGTTTTCTGGGTTTTGCTTTGAGAATCGTCCCAATCTATAATATAATATGGAGGCTGAAATACATGAACTTTCTTCTCACTCTGATATTTATGTAGGAGTGCTACAGGAGGGGGGGCCATGTTTCACTCTGTTGGTGGCTAAATGAAGGCAGAGTTTGTTGGGCAAGTTGTAAGGGACCTGTGTGATACAGCCTAGGATCCTAAAAGGTTTCATACTTGCTAAGGCAACTTTTAGAGTCAGAATTAAATGCATCCAAACTATTTCATATTAAATATTAAACTGCGTTCTTATTGACCTTGACATGTAAATACTCGCGAAAATAATCTCCTAGATATAAAAACAATTTGAGCACTGCATAAACATAAAGGACCTCTCTTAAGGATTTACATAATCGTGACGAAACCCGATGCTTCAGAGAGATTGGAGTGCTGTGCCCAGCTGACGGCTCACAGTCCGTGAACTGTGGAAGTCAGGGATATGTCTTCATCTGCTGCGCTGCCACGTGGGAATTATTTAAAACTGGGGCCAGAACTTCTTAATTCTTTCAGACTCCTGTGAATTTGATCACAAAGTCACTTCCCGACCCATCTGGAAGACAGTCACTTAAGCACGGACTCTGACAACTATTTAACAATGCATAGTAAAACACAGGTCAGGTAGGACCCAAGGAAGGGAAGTCTACTAATTGAAACAGCCAGGGTTAGTCGGGTAGGTGGATGCAGCCACCCAGGTGTCTGGATACCGGTCGACTGGCCTAATGAGCTCATGAGGCTGAGCCCTGCTTTGCAGCTCCCCATTAGCACGGTGCCGCCGCCACCGCCACCGAACAGCACACTGGGACATTGATTGCAATTGGTTCACAATGGCATACCCTGGGTCACACGGTGCCTGTGGTGCCCTCTGCAGAGCTGTGATTTCAGAAGCTGCTCTTTAGCTACCAGCCAACAGACTTTCCAAATGTCATGTCACTCATTGTAAGCGTGGAGAGCTTGGTAGAGTGATGTGTCCCCATGATTGATCCATCGAGTATCCCAGGGACTATGTCACCGCCAAGAAGTCAATTTGTCTTGTTTGAAGGGTCGTGTTTAATTGCACAGGTCTAAAAAAAAAAAAAAATGTTAAATAACCGTTCTTGACTGTTAGTCTGCGCCTTGCTTCTTCTCCAAGACCGCAGAACAGTGCAATCAATTTCCTTAATTAACACAGCATGATATATACGGTTATCTAAAACCAGAGTTAATGAGCCCAATGATAGATAGTCCTTAAAGTGACTTGTTTGCAGAAATCCTCCCACAGCCAGCAGGAAGAAAAGAGACACTAGGGGGCACTCTTCAACTAGAAATGACCTTTTCTAAACCAAGAGCACCCAGAAGTTTCTGCTTTTTTTACAAATGAACTTGGCTTCTTCGGAAAAACTGCCAATCTAAGAGCAATAATATGAAGTTTTGAATTTTGTTTTTAAAATTAAAGACAATCCCTTATTAACAGTATGTTAGGTCTCTTGCTGAACTAGTTTTGTTACTGGATTATTTTAATCTCATTTAATGTCACATTTTAGAAAGGCTAGCAAGAGTTCTTCTAGACGTTAAAAGCTAAGAGGTAATGTGGTGTGCTCATACAGTGGAAAAAGTGTGCACCTCCTGAGAAGTAAGAATATCGAGGGAAAGTAGTATGAAAAGATACACAGAATGTATTTAAGAGGAAGGAGAAGGTTATGAAAGGGTATTATAAAGTGGTTGTTCTTTGGGGGAAAATAATATATATTCAATTGTGTTTATGTACTTGTCTATGGCAGTCTTTGGCAAACAGGATTAAGAATTTATTTTCTTTTTGGTTATATTTACTGTTAGAATAATGTGCCAGGGGAAAATATGCTGGGCATATAATTCTACCCTTGGGAGTTTGGAGGCAGGAGTTCAGTTTTATCCTCAGCTACATAGCAAGTTTTAAGCTAACCTGGGCTACAATGAGACCTTTTTAAACACACCGACATGGCTGGGGAGACAGTTCATTTGGTAAAGTGCAAGCGTGAGGACCTGATGTGATTCCCCCAAACCCATGCTTTGGAAACAAAAATGAACAACAGTAAAAGCAAACGAACACTGAATTGGTGGCATGAACTTGTAGTCCAGCTGGGGAAGTAAAGACAGACAGAATCTCTAGGACTCAGTGACTAGCCAGGCTAGTCTGTCTGGAGAGCTCCTGCCAATGAAAGACAGTTTCAGAAAACAAGAGGGCTGATGCTGAGGACCAACAGTCCAGGTTCGTGTTTCTCTCTCTCTCTCTCTCTCTCTCTCTCTCTCTCTCTCTCTCTCTCTCTCTCTCTCTCCCCTCTCTCTTTCTGTCTCTGTCTCTGTCTGTCTGTCTCTCTCTCACACACACCCACATACACACACTGCTTATCTTTCCTGGCTCTTGTGTAAAGTGCGCACGTGCGCGCGCGCGCGCACCTACCTCATCATTTATCCCGTGCTAGTTTATTTAATGCTTCTTCATTCTCTTTCTGACCTTTGAAAAGGTGCCAGCTTGGGACAGAGGAGTGGGGAGGAATTGTTTCTTCCCGTGACCCTTCCCATTGCCCCATCTTCAAAACTACACCCCTAGAGAAGCACTTACGTCAGTCCCTGGGTTCACGTGACCTTGCCTTCCCGCAGCCATGCCTCTGCATTGCTCCAAGATGGGATTAACTAGGAAGAACTTGTGGAAGGTTCTTGCTCCAGGGGCCACAAACCTGTGTCCTGGCTCCGGGCTCTCTCTACAAGAGAACTGCTCCACAGAGGGTAAAGCTGAGCTCTGCAAATTGGAGGTCCTCAATTAACCTGTAATGTTTGTATTGCTGTCTGACTGTATTCACTTGGGTGTTTGTGAATAATGGTTTCAGATGTAGATCTCTGTTAACTCTTATAGTCTTTGTTCACTTCCAATTTGCTCGAGCTGGTGTTCTTGCCCCAAATATTAATATAAGTTAATCATGCAAATTAAATATAAGTTAATCCCCTGTGCAGTAATTGAGTTGTTGCTGTTACCAGTGGAGCTGAACTCTACATCTTGGTATGCAACAGTAAACCTATCCTTTTGGTTTTGTTTACATTCCACTAGACACTTTGGAATACAATCATTGAGACAATACCCCCTACCCCCCACCCCCCGGCCAAAAAACAATCCTCAAATCTAAATCCTTCTGCCAAAAATACTTTAGTGTAGTGGTAGAGTTGGCTTGAAGCTTCGGAAGTGTTACCTAGTGTTCATAGATTTTCAAATATGACCCCAAGAAAAATCTCAACAGTGTTTAGAGAGAGACAAACTTAGTTATTGAAGAGTCAAGTTTTCTTATCATTCTGCTTGTTTGTTTGTTTGTTTGTTTGTTTGTTTGTTTTTCGAGACAAGGTTTCTCTGTGTAGCCCTGACTGTCCTGGAACCCACTCTATAGACCAGGCTGGCCTCGAACTCACAGAGATCCGCCTGCCTCTGCATCCTGAGTGCTGGGACTAAAGGCGTGCGCCACCACCGCCTGGCAAATCAAATTTTCCTGCTATTATTTCACTTTAGACATTGCTAGACTGTATTCAGTGGCACACGCCTTTGATCTCAGCATTCAGGAGGCAGAGGCAGGCGATCTATCTATGGAGTTCCTGGCCAGCCTGATCTACATTGGGAGACCCAACAAAAAGAAGAGAGGGAAGAGGAGGAAGAGGAAGAGGAAATTGCTGCTTGTTTGGGGTGCCCAACATCAAACATCTGGGTCACTCTAATTAATAATCATTACTTGCATCTGTTAAATCCTAACAGTGTCCTGGTCTGCATAACATTTAAGTTCTTCCCAGTCTGTTTAAATATCAAGCAATCGAGGGGCTTTCTCTCTGTCCATTTATCTTGCAAATAAATGTGAAAACAAATTGGACGTAAACACCTTCAGCACTTATATGCTGGAGAAGGCAACAATGTTCTTCCTTGCTTTGACTTCATTAGCCCGAGGCAAGTTTCTTTTGTGGCATCCAGTTCGCTGTGGTTTCCAAAACCGTGGCACTGTCCAGGTCACTGTTTAAATATTTTGATTCAAGCTGCTAAGACGTTAATGCAAGCTCTGTCTCTGTTGGCCATCCAGTGTTTCTGGCCAGTGATTGCTCTCTAATTATCTTAGCCAGGTTTCTTCCACCCGTATGTAATTTTCTCTGTTTCTACTGTAATTAAGATATGGAGGCCAGTCTTCGTGAAGTCTTCTCCATATTAAAAAGTGATGTTTACCCTTTATTTATACTCATAAGTCTTTCCCCTGCTCTGGCACTGCCCTGTGGTTTTGTTCCTGAAGCCTTCCTTACATCTTTGTCGTGTCTTTATTTCTCATTAATGGCTAGTTCTCATTCTTATTTTATTTTTCAGATTTATTTTTATGTGTATGAGTGTTTGCCTGAATGTATAGGCACCACGAGGGTGCCTGGTCCCCACTGAGGCTAGAAGAGGCCATTGGATGCCCTGGGACTGGAGTTACAGGTGGTTGTGAGCTGTCTGTCGTGTAGGTGCTGGGAATCGAACAAGGGTCTCTCGGCCCTGGCTGGCCTGGAAGTCTGTGTTCTGGCCTCGAACTCACAGCAATCCACCTGCCTTTTGCTTCCTGAGTGCTGGGACTAAAGGTGCTCACCACCATGCTCCACTCCCTAATTCTTGTTTCTAAGATCTCTCCCAGAGGTGCTTTCCTTCAGAATTCACTGTAGCTAAGGCTTTATTAGCCAATTTCAAGTACATTCTTATCTTTTTATAACTTTCTGTAGTTCTAATATGTAGACATTATAGCCTGACTCGTCCTTTTTAAGCGTTGACGTCTTGTAACCTCAAACTGACTTCTTTGTCTTGACATGATCTCTAGTGAGTTTTCCCACTTTAATATTACCATATTAGCATATATGTGCCTTAATTTTTACTTTAAGTTTTTGATTTGAAAGTTATTTATATTTACCCTAGTATATCTCTAAAGGCTACATTCACTGTGACTCACTGTGGTTGATTTTTGTTTTGTTTTTTCAAGACAAGGTTTCTCTGTGTAGCTTTGGAGCCTTTCCTAGACCTCACTTTGTAGTCCAGGCTGGCCTCGAACTCACAGAGATCCGCCTGCCTCTGCCTCCTAAGTGCTGGGATTAAAGACGTGCGCCACCACCACTTGGTGATTTTTTTTTTTTTAGACAGGTTCTCATTCAGTAGCCCCAAGTTGGCCTAAAACTTGAGATCCTCTGCTTTGAGTTCTGAACTCTGGGATTATGGGTATGTGGTTTGCAGTTAAGAAATACCTTATAACTAAATAGTACCCTGGTCTTTCATTGGCATGGCTTTCCATCGGCACAAAAGTACCTCATCGACATTGTCCTTAAGAACTGGGTCATTAGTACTAGAAACATTCTAAAGGAAAACTAATACCAATCTCACTTGGACGATGATAAATTTCAAATGAGAATTTGTAACATGTATTTTTACCCTATAATTAAAAACGTGTTACCTTCTAAACCTATGGTTTTTAAGTTTAAAACAAAATACATTCCTTCTTGGACAGGATGGAGTTGACCTCCTACAATCCATGACACATCCACTGAAGATAAATGCCACCAATTACAAAACTCATAAGTTAAACAGAGTTTAAAAAGTAGTGTTTAGGAGAAGAATGAGCGGCTAACAGGAAAGTTGTGGAACAAAGGTCGGAGAAGTGACTGGGGGTGGAAAGGTGCTTTCTTAAGAAAAATGCTTGGCTGCTGTTGCTTCTATTGTGGGGACTTTCCAATGGATCTTTTCCTAACAATACACACAACACGAGTAGAAACAAGGGTTACTACTGGATATGTAGACCTACCCTTCTGCAGTGGCAGGTGACAGTCTGTTATTAATGGTCTAGGATGGATGTCCCATAAGTCTTGACTCTAGCCCTTCCCTAACATCATCATCCTAATGGCCTCAAAGACTTTCTGGGGCTTATCTCATTTTGATCTTGTCAGCGGGGTGACAAATGCCTCAGGGAAGTAGGACGGATATAACCAGTCTTCAGAGATTTATATGATTTCAGGCATCGCGAACCCTGGACCACTCCTTTGTTCTTTTTTTCAGCACAGAATCCTGTTACTATTTTTATATTACTAGTCAATGCTAGCAGCGGGATTATTACTTTTATCAGAACCTCTGGCATGGAGATAAGGCTCTTGACCTGCCACAATGGGGGCATTTTTTTTTTTACTCAGATATGCGTCTCTGCTTGCATAAGCTCCTATATGAATAGTGATAGCCATGTGTGAGATGACCTTCAGTGTTGAAGATACTGGCTTTAGCCATGACAAGGCATGAAAGTGACTACCTGCCTAGTCCAGAGTCACAAACAGAAGTAGTAAACACTGCCTTTTAATGGAAGAAACGGAAGCCTCCTTCCTCCCTCCCTTTTCTCCCTTCGGTTTGTGCCTCCTTGGGTCTCCTTTTCTCTGACATTGTTTCCACCTAACAAACCGTCCTGAAAAACAGGAATGGTATAAATTTGAATACACGTTTCAGAGACCTGCATACCTAAAAGTTGAAAGATGGTCCATTTAACTGGATTTGGAACTTTAATGTGAAGAGATGGTCCTTGTTCCTTTCTTTTTCTGGTCTATTAAGAATTTGGGGGGGAGGCTGGAAAGATGACTCAGCCAGTTAAGAGCCCTGGCTGCTCTTCCAAAGGTCCTGAGTTCAATCCCCAGCAACCACATGGTGGCTCACACCCATCTACAATGAGATCTGGTGCCCTCTTCTGGCAGGCAGGCATGCATGCAGGCAGAACACTGTATATGTAATTAAATTAATTAATTTTAATTAAAAAAAAGAATTGTTGGTTAGACACTAACTTTGTGAGATGATGTCTAGGGAACCTGAGAGCATCACTTCATTTTCAGGTGATTGTGTATGGCGTAAAGAAAGCCCTTCGGCATGAGCAGCAAGCTTCACCCATCTAATGTGGTGTCCCCCACTGTGGAAGCTGTCTTGTGGGTAGAATCCATACCAGAGCCAACAAGTAGGTCAGTTACCTGTGTTTAATAATGGGACCAGGATGGCTCCCTTAGCATGCAAAGTCTTAAGTGAGTTTTATTTTGGTCCATGTTAATTTACAGAGGTACAGTTAAATAACTTCATAACAAAAACACTCCTCTGAACTCATGATCTCTGACAGTTCAGATGGATATAGGAAACATTTTGAAAACAAGAGCAGCCGGCAGGAACAAGGAGGGAAAAATGATTTCCTTATGGTTTCAATGTGTGGATAGCACCCCGAAGGGTCCAAGCTCTTTGTCCTTTGGTTTTCAGGTTTTTATTTTATTTTATTTTATTTGCCCTAGGCCTTTTACAAACCCTTTAGTACTCAAAAATTTTTATTTTTCTACTGAAATTTCCACTCAAAACTGCAAGCTAAAAGCTAAGACCTCTTGATGAAAATGGTATACAGTCAATCATACAGTTGGCAACATTGGGTTAAATGCCCTTTAGAAAACAAACAAAAAACAAAACAATAAAAAACAAAAACGGCCCCTTTGCTGGCTAGTTGACTGACTAAAAGTAACTAATTCGATATATTCACCGTTTCCACAATGTCTCTTGCTCTCTGAGTAGAGCAACCCTCGGCTGGCATTTTTACTGTTATCCACCATATTTCAGCTCTTTGGAGGAGAATGAAGCTATTTAAAAGAAAATAAGATCATAAAAGCCGAGAAAGAGCACTTTATTACTTTCTGTGAGCAGACTTTTTACAACAGTGTGGCTTTGTAGTTTAGTTCCCCAAAGGCAACGGGCAGGCGGTCCTGGTGAGCCTGTGGTCCATTCAGCGCCCACTTAGAGCTGGCATCTGCTGGCCTAGGGTAAAGCCAGCCAGGGATCCAGGCAAGCAGCGTCCTGTTGGAGACCTTAACTGCACTTTCCACTACAACCTTGGAATTTTCCTAAGGCAGTTTCACAGCTGGAATGTTAAGGAAGGTTTGCCCTTCAATAAAATGCCAGTAAATCTTAGGAAACATTGTGCCTTTTTCTGTTGTTGTTGTTTTAATTAACCTGGCATTTCTCTACCAAACCATTAACAAATTATTGGCTATTCCCCTCCCCTTTCCATTCTTAATGGTAACACTGGACAAAGAATAATTAATTATGAAGTGCAAAGGGTGGTGTAAATATGTCCCAGAATATCGTGTATTTTTTTTCCATAAAAGTGTGCACGCATTCAAGGTGCAGTTCCTTGATTGCTGTGACTCCGTATTGCTTTGTTTGTGTTCCTAAACACTGCTGACACACATTTCTTACAGGCAACTTGCATATGGCATGCCTTTCTGCAGGCTTCAGAGACACCGTCGTGCTTGGAAGCCCCCCTTTGGAAGCTGTCACACTCCAAAATGCCGCGTACTGTGCATGGAGAGTTTCTCTTGAAAAGCTGGTTTTAATGACTCCAGCCCACTATTAGAACAGTCTAATCAAATCCTCCATGTGACAGTTTCCCTATTTCAAAGTGTCAAAGCTGTTCACTTTTTTGATGGAAAAGAAAAGCTGTGGTATTTTGGAAGGAGTAGCTTAGCATACGTTTGAGAAGCTTCCCATAGAGAGGGAGAAGTTTTGCATGATTACATAAAACAACCATGAAACCTAAAATTTTGATTTTGATAACTCCCACAGAACCCTCGGTATTGTAATAATTCATGACTCCCTGAATTGTGCACAGCAGATGAACAGGGGGCTGCATCCGGTTCTCCTGCCTCCAAATGAATCTTTTAAATGGATGTCTTTACCATAGAGCAGTGGCAGAGGAAAGGGGGGCAGAGTAGAGAGCGGTCTGCTGCCACAGTGCTGATCAGAAACATGAGTTGTCTAAGCATGCAAATTATTGAGAATTTTCAGTGGACTCTCCCAACTGATGTAAGCAGTTTTGTTAGTTTGCCCTCCATTCATCCATTTAACCAACATCACTGCTTACTTCTCATCTCTAGGGCTGTTTCCAGCCAGTCTACAAAAGGTTAACCCACAATATGTAGGCCTTGAACAAACTGTATTTTAAAAGCAGCCTCCCACGTTCTCAACCCCACCCCCACACCCAAGCTTAGCATAAGGTGCCCTTCCTGTTCCTGAATGGCCAGGGACTCTGGTAGAACTACAACTTTGGTTTGTGACCCACACTAAACCATAAGCTCTCTCAAGGCAAGGAAGTGAGTGTCTCATTCTAGATGGACATCTGGCACACGGTAGGCGCTTGGAAACAATTACTGAATTTAGTGTTAAGGACATTTGTGAAATTCAGTTTATAAAATGCAGTTTTCTGTGTTGTGCATTTTAATCCTCCTTTGAAACCTGTTATAGAATATATATATACTATATATATATATATATATATATATATATATATATAGTAACTGAAAGTTTTCCTGTGCCTACCTATGTCCTTGCGTCCCCCAGCTGCTCAGACCCAAATGAACACACAGAGGCTTATATTAATTACAAACTGTATGGCCTATTGGCTCAGGCTTCTCGCTAGCTAGATCTTACATCTTAAATTAACCCATTTCTATAAATCTATACTTTGCCACGTGGCTTGTGGCTCACTAGTATCTTTACATCTTGCTTTTCATGGCGGTGGCTGGCAGCGTCCCCTCTTGCCTCTCATTTAAGTGATGGGGGAATGTCTTTCTGTATGCTGCAAATATGTGTTGCTCGGATTGGTTGATAAATAAAGCCATTTGGCCTATGGCAAGGCAACTTAGAGGCAGGCAGGAAATTCAGAGAGAGAGACAGGAAGAAGGTGGAGGAGATGCCAGCAAGCCACCCAAGGAGCAACCTGTAATGGGACGCAGGTAAAGCCACGGAACATGTGGCGATACATAAATTAATAGTTATGGGCTAATTTAAGATATAAGAGCTAGCTAACAAAAGGCTTGAGCCATGGCCATACAGTTATAATTAATGTAAGCCTCTGTGTGTTTACTTGGGGGACTCAAGTGGGAGAGATTTGTCCCAACTACCGGCAGGCTGGGACACAGGAAATCTTCTGACTAATATATATATATATGAAGATAACTTACAGACATCTTATCCAGATGTAGAAATCAGTCATCCAGTTGCTTGATGAAGATTTCTAAGACCACTGGGAGGTCATGGTGCATGCCTTTAATCCCAACACTTCAGGAGACAGAGACAGGAAGATCTCTGGGAGTTCGAGGCGAGCCTGGGCTACATAGAGAAACCCTGTTTCGAAAAATAAAAACAACAAACAAAATCCTAAGACCTTTCTACATATCGGGTCCTGTCTCAGAGTAGGATGCTGTCCGTGACACTCGGGCTAGCGGAGTGAGCGCAGGCAGACTGTGGGAACTGTTCCTGTAAGGTGGGAATAGTAACAGTAACTTCTTACTGGGGTGCTGGGAAGATGGCAGAAACCCCCATACATAAGATGCTTGAGCCCCGTATGGGTATTAGTCATTATTGGCATGATGGCTACAGGGCATGTTTTTATTTGTTTGTTTGTTTTTGGAGTTTTTTGTTTGTTTGTTTTCAGAAAGAGCAAAGACAAACCTAGCTTGGGATGAATCTGGGAGGAGGGAAGGAACCAGGTCTTCCCAGGGCCCTGCTACCTTAGGGATATGATGAGGTCTGTAGCTTTTTGTCTCTGCCTAGGTTAGAAAACCCCAGTTAGTGATTTCTGCAAGCAATTGCTTAAGGCAACCTTGTAAGTGGCCACTTAAACGTAATCAATAGGGCTTTATGTGTGAACCACAGAAAAGAATATGATTGTATTCAGCCACTGAGTAGGGTGGTAAATGTTTGCTTACCTTCAAGTGGAATTTAGAGACACTGTAATATTATAGACCTAACCCCAGGCTGTTTATAAAGAAATCATATTTGGTGATTAAATAGTGAAAGGGTAATTCTTTCTACTCTCTGGGCCTTTAGAATAATAGAAGGTTTCTATGTGCTAGCATTAGGAGGGAGACCATCACTACTGCTAAGCAACCAAGTAGCTCATGAAGAAAATGCTACACAGAAATAATTACCATTCCAGGAGGGATCTGGAGGGTAGCTCTTAAAAACTTGTTCCTTAATGCCACCTTTATTTCTTATTACTAGGATGTTTAGAATGTATTAGAGCTTACAAATACTCATTTGTTATATTTTAAATTTTTGTAGTAAGCCATGAAACGTAGTAATGAAAACATTTTCAGCCCTGAGCTCTTTTGTCTTTCGAAACACAACGGAACATTAGAATAATGATCTTTGTGCCCCTTATAAGAAAGTTCTCTGTGTGGGACACAGAGAGGAGAAAAAATTTAAACTTTCAAGACAGAAATGCACGCCTTTAATCCCAGCACTGGGAAAGCAGAAGCAAGTGGATCTCTTTGAGTTCTCAGCCAGCCTGATCTATATAGTAAGTTCCAGGCCAGCTAGGGATATGTAATGATTATATATATATATTACAGAGATAAGTAAGTGTGTGTGTGTGTGTGTGTGTGTGTGTGTGTGTGTGTGTGTAGCTTCACTCCTTTGCTAAAACTTCCACACTATCTCTCAAGTATTTTGATGAAGTGAAACATCTAGGCTGATTTGATATTCCCACATGAAGAATGGTTTCTGCTTATTATTATTATTTAATAATTGTAAAAGGTAGTTGAACTAAGTCTTCTGTTTTCCTCTATCTCCTAACAGAAGTTGTGTATTCTATGGGAATTTGGAGGCTTTTTTTTTTTTTTAAGAGTTACCCATGTGGACATCAACAATTTCTGAATCAGTGGATCCCACCAGCATGCTGTGTGTTACTAACTGCTAAAAGGAAGAGAGCTGAGGACCCGTTATCCAGATGGAGTTGTTCTCATAGTGGTACCAGTGGTAAAGGGAAGTTTAGCCCAGGTTTTAGTGGGAAATTAACCACCTCTGCCAGGAAAAGGGTATGGATTTATGTTAGTCACACATTCACTCCCTTTATTCTCTTGGTTTAGTGATGACTCTCTGTCTCTGTCTCTCTCTGTCTCTCTCTGTCTGTCTCTATCTCTCTGTCTCTCTCTGTCTCTCTCTCTGTCTCTGTCTCTCTCTCTGTCTCTCTGTCTCTCTCTCTGTCTCTCTCTCTCTCTCTCTCTCTCTCTCTCTCTCTCTCTCTCTCTCTCTGTCTCTCTCTCTCTCTCTCTCTCTCTCTCTCTCTCTCTCTCTCTCTCTCTCATTTTTTGAGAAAGAGTTTCTCTGTGTAGTCCTGGCCATCCTGGAACTCACTCTGTAGACCAAGCTGGCCTCGAACTCACAGAGATCCGCCTGCCTCTGCCTCCCGAGTGCTGGGATTAAAGGTGTGCGCCACCACCACCCGGCCAGTGATGAGTCTCTTAAGTGAAACACTTTCTGATTCGATTCTTCCTCATCTCGCATGAAGCTTTGGCATCCCTGGGGGCTTCTGGTTCTTGTTTTGTGTACCTGGTGAACTATTAGTCAGAGGGTGGGGGCTGGGGGAGGTCATCTTCCACCTTTGGAAGTTACCAGCCTCCTACTCTAGTCTCCTTTTTTCCAAGATAATTAAAGAAATTTCCTTATCTCTCTTGAAAATAGTCTCTAGCTACTATTTTGGACATTTTTTTTAATAGGCTTTCACTTAATTCTAAAGGTTTCCACTTTGCAATTATAGGTTTTTTTCTCGTTACCCATTTCTGCTTCTAATGTTTTCCCAATAAGAACAGTGGTTCCATCACGGTGGGTACTTGACTACGCAGGCTTGTGTACATTACCACCTTAAAATTTTACAGTAAACACAGTAAATGCCAGTGTGATACCCCGGACTGGGGCCAGTGAGATGGTACGGCCCATAAAGGTGCTGGCTTCCGAGCCTGACTGGCCAGTGTTCGGTGCTTGGGTCACACGTGGTAGAAGCTGAGGAACAACTCCTGTACGTTATCCTCTGGCCTCTTCACCCATGCCACAGTGTGCGCACACACCAAATAAATATAAATGTTAAAAAGAAAAAAAAGGAAGTGAAATAAAAATACCTGGACTCAAGACCATTCCCATTTTCCAGAAATGTGCTGTGTTTGCTGAAATTGCCAACGAGTCTTTATGTCCATTCCCCATACACGTGCTACTTGCTCCTGCTCACAGCTACCGCAGACCCACTCCTTTCCCCCTAGTCCCTCTCAAAGGACGAGAGATGAAGTGTTGGGAAAAATGGCTCTGCAGTTCCGAGCACTGGCTGCCCTTCCGGAGGACCTGGGTTCAATTCCCAACTCCTATATGGCAACTCAAACCACCCATAAGTCCAGTTCCAACGGGATCTGACACCTGCACACAGACATACCTGCAGGCAAAACACTGTGCACATAAAATTTTTAAGGAAATAATGCCTTCTCCTTAGGTGGGGGCCCCCTACTGGTGGTTGTTGGGACTGACTGGCAGGAATGGAAGGCGGAGAATGTATAAAGCAGCTCACCTTTGCTGAGTTGCTCTGATCCAGGCTCAGGCCTCAGTACTGTAGATTGTCTGAGTTCCCACACCTGCTGTGTGTTTTGTGTAACATTGTTACAGAAGCAGACGGTAACATAATGACATTAAGTTGCTTTCTTGAAAGACCAATTATGGGGACCGGCTAATGGAGTTTCTGAGTTTAGGATGGTTTTATTTATTTTCTCCTTTGTTTTGGTTGGTTCCCGGTGTAAGGATTTTGTTTGGGGGGAGCTGTTTTGTTTTAGTTTCTATGAGTTTGGGAAGCCGTGAGAGAGGGAGAGAGAGGTGGCTAGGATAGTGTAGATCAGCCATCAGTTGATTTATGAAGTCAAAATCTTTCTTGCAGTTGGCTGGTAAGTATGTGGTCTGTGCTTATGAAATTAGCTGGCTGTAGCCTAGGACCCATTTGAAAGCAGACAGTTTACTGGCTTCTTTTAAGAAGGGGAATGGCCAGACGAACATCTGCTCTTCCCTTGGGCCACACACAAAGGAGAGCCCAGCTCCAGCCCCTGGCTCACACGTGTGTGCCACTCTCTGCTAGGGTCTCCTCTCTCTCTCTGCTTATTTGCTGTCGTACCGAGATGAGACCCTCATTCTTTGCAGGTGGATCAATATTTACAACTGTTGAGGGAGTTGGTGGCTCCTTGTTCTTCAGGCTGCCGTGTAACAAAAGCCTCCTGTCTTCCTGGGGCCTCTCCCGCGTCTGCTAGCAGAACTGTGGTCAGCATCACCCAGAGCCTGAGACAAGGCCAGTCCAAAGGAAGTCTGTTTGCAGAGCTTACAGCCATCTCCCTGTTTGCTAGAAAGGCAAATAACTCTGTTACATGCAGGCGTCAGACCCAGAGGTAGCCGTGCCAGTCATAGTGGACATTTATTTTTCCATCCCTTTTCTCACGGTCACCTCAGCATCCTGGTGTGTGATCAGAGCCGCCATACAATTACAGCTATTTAAGGTACTGCATGTTCAAATTGAAGGGTAGATAAGTGCATATTAACAGGGTGGTGCCAATAAGTAAAGAAATAGAGACGTGATCACAACAACATTTTAAAATTAATGAATGTGACTTGGCTTTAATTATTAAAAAAAAAAATATGTATGTCTACCAGGCTTCCTCAATCTGACCTTTTTATGCTGACCATGGCACATTTTTCTTCAAACAGTTGCAGAGCTCAGCTTTATCATTCAGCAGATGGTTTCTGTTCATTCTCAAGGCAAGTAAATGATTACAATTAGTCAAATAGTCAAAACTCACGGATTCTGGAGTTTCATCTTCTTATTTCAGGCATGAGTTCATGTGTCGCCCTCTCTCCTACAGTCATGCTGTCTCCTAGAGTCCTCAAAGCTCATTTTGGTGAACTCCAGTTGCCTTTACTGGCTCTAAGTATTTGTGAGTTTCTTTGCTTCTTGTTTTGATAGTTTCGGTAGGGGTGGAAATAATCTAGATAAATTTGAGTACAGCTAAAGATAGTTCAAAAACTTTCAGTTCAGGTAATATTAGAGGGGATATTTCTTTTAAACAAACACCATGTCGCATGCCTTAGGAGTCTTAATGTCAGAAAGGTCACCATGAATTCGAGGCCTGGGCTATATAATGAGTTCAAAGACAGCCTGACCTACGTAGTGAGTTTAAGAATACCCTGTGCTACAAAGTAAGACCCTGTAACAGAACCAACACAAGACAAAACAACACCACACAATGCTTTTCTTCCTTGTTCCATCACAACCTGCATACCGTGTGAAAACAAATATTTCAACAGATTCAAAGAAAGGATAAAGTTGAAGGAGACGACACCCATTCCTATCTCCCACCCCTATAAACTAATGTGTGTAGCAGATTTCTCCCAGCTTGTTGGCCTTAGCCAAATGATAACAGCTTTCATTTTGAAGTCCAGTCCTACTTAACAAATGTCTGTGTGGTTGGGTGACTGCACGTGATCTCCAGTTGCTTACAGAGAAGGTACCAAGTCAAACGGTGAGTTATTCCTGACACCCGCAGCACAGAGACAGGAGCGTGTGTGTCTCAGTACCCAGGAGGGTGCCAAGAGAGAATGAAAGCAGAGGTATTGCTTGCACTGAAGCTAGAAGCTGAGATGTTAGCAGTTGTCAGCATGGTGGCCCCACAGCTGGGGAGGAGGGTCAAGGACTGCTCGGGGAAATTAGATGTTGCCAAGGGTACATTTCAGCCACAGCTCAGAGAGGCTGGTGGGCCGGGGCCAGTTAATGATGCCCTTCCATGCTGTGTGAGAGGGGTTCAGATGTTATCTGGTGGGGACTTTCTGGAGGATGGAGAGATAAGAGGAGGTGAGACCAGACTGGGAAACAAGTGAGTAGTCCCCTGCAGAGGTAAGAATGAATGGAGGTCAACACCTTTCGTGGGCTTCTGCTAGCCATGCATCCCATGAGACAGGGCTGGGAGAGAAGAGCACAGTGGCAGTACCCTTGAGTCACCCAGGTGGAGGTGTCCATATGCCACGGCAGCCTTGTGGGTCTGGAGCATGAAGGAAAGACAGGGTCTGCAGTCCACAGCATTCTTGCTCTGAGAACTCTGCACATGACTAGGGAGACTGTCCAGAGGAGCTTTGCAGCAGCCAGCCTCACCTGCCGTCGCCCTGTGCTTAACTCCGTTTCACACGGATGTGGGTTCTTCTGGGGCTTGTTTGGTACAAGGCTTCATACCCTACATACCTAGAAAATAAGGCTCACTGGGATGGGTGAGAGTAATTGATTGCTGTTGCTGGTGATGCTCCTCTTCCAGCTTCCTGGGAGGTCTTGAATTTAGGAATGTCGGAGCCGTTCTCCTGCCAAGACCAAAGGTAGTGTCTTCAGACACCCAGTGTGTGTCTTTACTGCTAGGTGGGGTAGACGGGGCAGAGCCCTCTTACCATCTATAATGATGACTTCCAGCTTGCTCCCCTCCCCAGCCTTCTCTCTAAGGACCAGCTCAGAATCCACCCTTTCCTTTGAACTTACCTCCCACAAGCCAGCCAGGCTCTGCTCCTCAGAACTCCAGTAGTGTTTATTATTTTATATCTCTTATTTACCGCTTAGCACTCACACTTTGCAGAGTTAGTCATTCTGGTGTGTGCTGATGTCTTATTGTCCTCCCAGGGGGAAATCTTCAGAGTCCCCAGTTCTGTTTTCCATATTGTGTTATGCCTAGAAGCACATAATAATTTGTGTTACTATTCTAGAGTGACCTGAAGTATGTTTTTTTCTACTCCACGTACTATAAATGTATAACCTTGGTCTTCTCATAAATAAACATTATCAGTTATAAACATATATATGTATATATGTATACATATATATATATATAAACTAATGTGAGAACTTAGAAAGTGGGGCTAATTACTAGCTTTTAATCTAAGTGGGCCTTATAATAGCAGTTCATATTATTTGGACACAATGTATATTATCTTGTGCAGTATTTAAAAATAACATCATGACTAGGGATGTGGCTCAGTGGTGAGGCACTTGCTCAGCATGCATGGGTCCCTGGGTTCAATCCCCAGCCCTACCAAAAGATTAACAACTGAAAAATAAAATAAGAAATAAAAAGTAACATCCTGAGGTGTTGTTTTCTGAGCTTTGAAGATAGGAAAGCTGGGCCTTGGAGAAATTGAGTAGCCTGTCAAGAGAATCATAGATATGAAGAGGCAAGCTGGAATGTGGACCCAACAAGGTTCAGCTACAACTCTAAATTGTGGGGTTTAGCCACGCACAATACAGCTGGTGCTCATGCATCTGTTATTTCACACATCTGCCCAAGGACCTTTTGAATCCCTGTTGTTAGCGTCTTTTACAGATGAATAAGCTGAAATTTCTAAACTAGACGTAGTGCACCTCAAGGTTACTAAGTCTAACATCCTTTCCTTTCCCACTGGGTACCACTGCTTCCCAGTACATGCTGCTGTGCCTTGGCTGGAAGCTTGGTGTAGTTTACCGCTAAGATCTCTCCATTCTAGGAGCCTGTTGTTCTAAGACCAGAGTTTATCATGGAAATAACATTACTGGGGTACCAACTATCCTTGCTACCAAGAGTGAACTTCATAACTCTTCTGGTTTCTCTATTAGTAAATGTACAAGAGTTCTTCAAGAGCTAATTCAAAACAAAACTGGGTATATCTTGTCGGAACTATTTAATGAGTAATCAAAGTAACAGTGAGTTCTCCTTTGCTTTTCCTTTCCCGGATATTGAAATGTGGGGAAAGCAGAAGGCAGACAATGAAACAGAGAAAGGGCTTCTCAGCAAGCCCACAAAAAAACATAACATTCAGCCGGGAAAACTGAGTTTCATGGCCATGAAAGTGAGCTTATGTAAGCATTCTTGAGTACTACGTAGAAGACTCATTTTCTGTGTTCTAGTTGAAGAGACTGGGTTGATGGCCCGTTGATAAGGTGCTTGCTTTGCAAACACAAAGACCTGAAATGTTGTTTTCCCCGGAACCTGTGTAAATATGCATGTAAGTAAAAATGTCCGTAAAGATGCACTCGGTTCTAATCCCAACACTGGAGAGGCTGAGGCAGGAGGATCCCTGGACTCACTGAGCAGACCATCTAGCCTCGTTGGTGAGTGGCAGGTCGAAGGAAGAGCCTGTCTGAAGGAAGGTGGGTGTGGTAGCTGAGGGTAGGACTTGGGGTGGTTTTTCTCTGAGCAGTTTCAGTCAGCATCAAGTCTGATGAGAAGTGCTTTCCATGGAGCAAATCTATTTCACTCAACTTCCCTCAAGTCCACTCTCACCTAATTCTGTTTCTTCGTTACATAGCACTGTCTACCACTGATTAACAGTCCATTTTGAATTTATTATATTACATTACATTACATTATATTATTTATTTTGTGGTTTTTTGAGACAGGGTTTCTCTCTGTAGCTTTGGCACCTTTCCTGGAACTCACTCTGTAGCCCAGGCTGGCCTCGAACTCACAGAGATCCACCTGCCTCTGCCTCCCGAGTGCTGGGATCAAAGGCGTGCACCACCACCGCCGGGCTATTATATTATTTAATTATACCATTACAAATGTGTTCTGAGGCATATTGATGAGCTGAGAGTCTTTTAGGGGTATTCACAGTTTATCCTTTTTATTTCGCATCAAGCTTTAAAATCCTTCAAGGCAAAGGACAGACTTCTGAGCCCATGTGACCCCAGGGAAGACTGTCCATGTATCTTCAGGCAGGTAGACTCAAATTTTTTTCTGAGATCTAGATTATTCTTTTCTCCAATGCTGGATTAAGAAAGTCTTTGGGGCCGGGCGGTGGTGGCTCACGCCTTTAATCCCAGCACTCAGGAGGCAGAGCCAGGCGGATCTCTGTGAGTTCAAGGCCAGCCTGGGCTACCAAGTAAGTCCTAGGAAAGGCGCAAAGCTACACAGAGAAACCCTGTCTCGAAAAACCAAAAAAAAAAAAGAAAGAAAGAAAGAAAGAAAGTCTTTGGGAAGCCAGGCATGGTGACACACACTTATTTTAATCCCAACACTTGGGAGACAAAAGCAGGTGATTGCTATGAATTCAAGGCCAGCCAGGTCTACATAGAAAGCTCCAGGACAACCAGGGATACATAGTGAGACCCTGTCTCAAAAAAAAAAATAAAAGAAGGAGAGGAGGAGGAGGAGGAGGAGGAGGAGAAAGGAAAGAAAGAAAGAAAGAAAGAAAGAAAGGAAGGAAGGAAGGAAGGAAGGAAGGAAGGAAGGCAAGCTCCTGGAGTCAGATGCAGTGGTGTGTGTCTATACCCCACCTTTTAAGATATTAAAAAAAAAAAAAGATGATCGCTTAAGCCCGGAGTTCAAGAGCAGCCTGGACAATACGACATGATGCCATATCAGAAACGAGAGACAGAAGGAAGGACAGAGGAAAGGGCATCAGGAAGGCAATAATGGATGGGGTTGTAGAGTGGGTGCTTAGCCTATGCTGGGTTTAAATCCCAATGACAGAAAAGCAACTGCTTGGAAAATTTGGTATAGCAGGTTTTTGTTTTTTGTTGTTGTTTTCTGAATCATTCAGATGGTTTCAGGATAATCTTTCCTTTAAAATCATTTGATGTGTTAAGTTTTAAGTTTTCCAAGAACCCATTGAAGCAAGATACAAATAACCAATTCAATGCACATGACTTTAGGACTGTATTATATACTTCTGTGTTCTGCCGTAAAGACCTTCGGAACATAGCTGGGCTTTGGGTGACTGGATCATCCAGCAAGTACCTGATGACTAATTGCTGACTAACCCTCTTTCCTGTCATGTCTCTATCGTAGAGAAAGCTGGTGGGCACTAATATTATCACATGAGCTTTCCTCACTTATGGTCAGTGCTTAGGTTCAAACCCGGGGCCTCATGTGTGCTGCGTAAGAGAACTATCATTAAGTTTCAGCCACAACCCTCAATCAAATTCAGTAATAATGAGGCAACCTGGTCTGTTTATTGGTGTGAAGCAATGTGAGGTATACAAGGGCTCCGGTCTCAGACTTTTATACAGTTTATGGGAAATTGGGGAATATCTCGGTACACTTGGGCTGCTCTAACAAAATGCCGTAGATGGAGTGGCTCTTTAAAAGCATCCGTTTATTTTCATTGGTCCAAGATCAAGGTGCTGGAAGATTTCGTGACTGGGGAGGAGCTGTCTTTTCAGTTCATAGACTTTCTTCATCTTCATCCTGAGTCCTCAGATGGAGAAAGAGCAAAACTTCCCCCTGGGATGTTCTCCAAAGACACTAATTCCAGCCATAAAAGGGCTACGTGCATGGTCTAATCATCTCCTAAAGGTTCTACTGCTCATACCTTCACATTGCTGAGATTTCAACGTGAAACCCCGGCCACCATGAGGGGCTGGCAGAGTATGTTAAAGATACAAGTATAAACAGTTACATCCAGAATGGAGGATAAATCTGGACCTTACCAATGGTCAGTATCCTTAGAAGGAAATGACAGTACTCGAGAGTGTAGAGACTGGGGGATGTACTGGCCAAATACACATGCACCATTCTGGTGGAAAGAAAGTTGTCTCTATTAAAACATTTTTAAAGCAAATGTTTAAATGCAAACACAGCATTTAGGAAACTGAGGCAGGAGGATTGGAAGTATGGCTGTTAAAGGTCAGCCTCATGCAGGAAATGGACATGGTTGATCCTTAGCACCTGGCTGGGCCACCAGCATGAGTACCTTCTGTCTGGCGGTGCTGCTTGCCAGCTTTCAAGATTGTCCCTGTGACCATCTCTGAATGGAGCCGAGGAAATGAATGAATCTCACTCTCTCCTGGCCAGTTCTGTGCTCCACAGGAGAAAACTAGAGTCAGCCCATTCTTGAATTAGATAATTGAGGATAAAAACAATCCTCTTTATGACTTGAGTAATTCTTTTTTGTTTTGTTTTTCTAGACAAGGTTTCTCTGTGTAACAGTCCTGGCTGTCTTGAACTCACTCTGTAGACCAGGCTGGCCTCGAACTCACAGAGCTCCTCCTACCTCTATCTCTGGAGTGCTGGGATTAAAGGCGTGCACCACCACTGCCCAGCCAAATAATTCTTTTTCTATAAAACATAAATTGTAATTACTAGTCTCTTCATTATAATGAGTTGTCTGAGCTCCATTTCAACAATCCTCTGGCTGAAAGTTCCTGCTGAGAAGGGCCTCGTGTGTCATAGGCTTTATTTGCATAGTAACATTTCTTGACATTTTGCTGTAGTGTCTTTCGAATAATTTTTGTTAAAAGAGATCAGTCAGTTCCACAGGGTTTGTGGGGATGTGCCCAACAGGGGATCATGGGACCATGGCTTCCTTTTTACTCTCTTGGGCTTTTTAGCCGTAAACTGAACAGTTTTGTTCTCCACTGCCACTTGGCACCTTTATCAGAAGCTTCCAAACAAAAGATGGACTGTGGTGAGCTGTTGGGCACCATATGTAGACAGAGTTTTCCTGTCCTGACCACCTATTCCCTGTCCCGGCAGCTGCTTCCAAATTACCACACAGAGACTTAATATTATTTTTAAATGCTCAGCTGATAGCTCAGGCTTGTTACTAGCTAACTCTTACATTGAAATTAACCCATTTCTATTAATCTATGTATTGCCACATGGCTCGTGGCTTTACCTGTCCTCTAGCATGTCTTACTTCCTAGGTAGTTGGCTTTCCTGCCTAACTTTATCCTGTTCAGCTATTGGCCAGCCAGCTTGTTTATTAGACCAATCATGGCAACATATATTCACACAGCATAAGAAGGATTATTCCACAGCAGTGAGCTGAAAGAAACATTCTAATGTAATTAATAGAATATAATATTATCTCAGGTATTTATTATAGTGACGGAGCACTGACAGGCACACAGCATTCTTTCATTTCCTTCTTTTTCTTTCCTTTTTTATTTATATTTACTTATTTATTTTGAGGCAGGTCTCACTGGCGTGGGACTTGATATGTAGACCATAGTATCCTCAAATTCACAGAGATCAGACCACCTCTGCCTCGAGAGTGCTGGAGTTAAAGATGTGCACTACCATGGCCAAAGCACATACTTCTTTTTAAAAACAGAAATCCAAATATCTTATTGGCTCACAGATACTTGGTTCAACTGAAGGAAAAATTTCTAAGCAGAAACACAAAAGAAGGCTTTAAAGGGAAGACAGTAAAGAGGACTTCATGTATAATGAGCCATGATCAACTTCTTCCCTGACCTTAAAGTCTTAGCATTTGATTCAGAGCGCATGCCTTTAATCCTAGCACTCAGGAGGCAGACACAGGTGAATCGCTGGGTTCAGGGCCAGCTTGTCCTCCAAAGTGAGTTCCAGGACAGCCAGGGCTACACAGAGAAACCCTGTCTCGAAAAACCAAAAATACATACATACATACATACATACATACATACATACATACATACATA
>CABHPR010131621.1:7324-17788 GCA_902168415.1 Peromyscus melanophrys
CTCTCTCTCTCACACACACACACACACACACAAACACACACACACACTCACATGAATACATACACATATATAGATGAATAACAGAGCATACTAGATTAAGGTGGTGGTAAACTAGCCTCTGCATTTCCTTTTTTCCCTTTTGGTTTTTTGAGACAGGGTTTCCAACTCATAGAGATCCACCTGCCTCTGCCTCTGCCTCCCAAGTGCGTCACCACTACTTGGTCTGGTCTCTGCATTTTCATGAAGTCTGATTATTAACTCTACATAGACAATGAGATGTTAAAGATGTATGTTACAATTCCCAGAGTGACCACTAGAAGTAAAACATAAATTTGAGAGAGGAGAGTGAAGGAGATGGTGGCTCCAGAGGGCCCTATCTACTCTGGCCACAGAGAATTTCTTTTCTGGTCAGGCTTCAGGATTTGCTTCTTCTTCTACACACCCTCATAGGTTCTCACCATGTAGGCCAGGCAGGACTCAAACTTGCAACCTTTCTGCCTCTACCCCAATGTGCTCAAATTACATGCTTGATTTTTCATATTCCTACATTCCTGTACTTGTACCATCACTCCATCTAATTTAATTTCTCTACCCTGTTGGCAAGCTCAAGTATAGGAGAAATCACCTAGAAAAGATTCCAGTACTTCACTTTCCAGAAAGGAAGAGACATTAGCGTCCAGAAACACTAACTCTCGAGACAAAATCCAGTGTATTTTATCAAGGCAAACTGAAGAGTACCAGGAGAAGGAAAACTGTGAAAGACTATGGCAGCCCCAGGAGATCAGTTTGACGGCTTCCCTGGGGTCCACAAGATGGCTCAGGTGGTAGATAGCAAATGCAAGTCACAGCTGAGATCCCACTCCATCAGGCCAGAGGTCTCCTGCTGCAAATTAGACAGGCAGCGGGTAGTGATCAGAGCAGAGATAAATATAGGAGAGATGGGGAAACTTGAGGATGGGTGCACTGTGGATGGGGCAATAAAACAGAGTTTTTGGAAGGTAAAGAAGGGTGAACCTTGATTCTGCCCTTTGGGAGTTGTGTAGTCTAAGACAAGTCACATGACTTCTAGGCCTCAGGCTCTTCAATGAGGGGCGAAAGTGTCTATCCTTTAGATGATTTGTGCAATCCAAGAAAGCAGTATCTGCAACATGGTCTGGAGTAGCAGTTCTCAACCTGTGGGTTACGAATCCTTTGGGAGTAGCATATCAGATATTCACATTATGATTCATAATAGCAGCAAAACTACAATTACAAAGTAACAACAAAATAATTCTATGGTGTGGGAGGGGTCCCCACAACATGAGGAACTGTATTAAAGGGTTGAAGGCTTAGAAAGGTGAGAACCACTCATTTGGAGCTATGGAAGTACTCAGAATTAAATACTATGAAATCTAAGTCTCATTGTCCTCAAACCACACACAAAGCCACAATAAGGGCAAATAACCAGGAAGAGAAACACTGTGACTATTTAGATGTGGCAGAACCAATGGAGGGAAACAATTAGGTAAGATATATAATTTTTAGAGGAAACAATTTAAACTTTACATAAAATTGCTACTAAATTCAGATGGACTATTTACATTTCATTTCTGGGATGGCTGTAGATGCTGCAGGCATCTGAGGAGATAAGAAGGGCTCAATGGGAAACAGACAACAGACTTTTCTTTTGGATAATAACTGGCCCCCAGATGATGGTACGAAGGAAGAACCTACTGGCATGAAGACTAAGGAAATGCTGGTGAGACACTGTCTTTGAAACTGGGAATTACTTTAAAAAGTGCACAGTACTTTCTACCATTAAGTCAATACAAGCACTAGATTCAAAGCTTGCCAAGTGGAACAAGTGGAGTACCACAAAGGGCTAGAACACGGCTTTAAGACATTGTGTATCTGGGCAGTGGTGGTGCATGTCTTTAATCCCAGCACTTGGGAGGCACAGGCAGGTGGATTTCTGAGTTCGAGGCCAGCCTGGTCTACAGAGTGAATTCCAGGACAGCCAGGGCTACACACAGAAACCCTGTCTCCAACCTGCCCCCTCCATCCAAAAAAAAAAAAAAAAAAAAAAAAAAAAAGACATTGTGTAGCTGTTCCAGTACCAGTAGCAAGAAAGGCTTGCCTTAAAATTATATTAAATCCTAACATTTGTACCTTGTAACTTTGGATCTGAAAAAAACTTTGCTGTTACTACTACCTACCAGGCTGACACCATGTTGTCTACACTTGCACAAGGAAGGTTTTGATAAACTGTCTCATTTCATCCTAAAAAAAAAACAGTATCTGTGATCCTGCTCCTACAGAAAAACTAAGTAACTTGTCACAGCTTAAGTATTTATTGAAAATTTGCACCCTCACCCCTCTACCTTACCTCAATTAAGCTAGCACTCTGCAGCAGCCTCACAGGCCAAGTGAAGTTGGCAGTGAATTCCTGAGGTGTCTTGTGGGTATGACATCAAGACAATATATGGAAAAACTTAAGAACTTTTTGCCTGCAGCCATCAGGCTAAGTTGCAGTCCAGACCAAAAAGACTCTTCCAAAGGCAAGAGCTGATAAAGCTGAGCGCAGAGTTGTACAACATAAAGCTACACAAAGACTCCAAAGCCCAACCGTAAGACATAGACACAGCCCAAATCCCCAGAAGCCTCAAGCTGGAACCAAGGCTCTGGACAAATCATGACTTTAGAGTAGGCTCCCAGCCTGCATGAAGTCACTTCAGTGGGCTCCACTTTGTCATCAACTTCCACATCTGCGCCCCATTGTCTGAGATTAATGGGGCTGGAGAAAGAAAATGTAACATACTTAGGACTGCCAAGAAAACAAATAGCCCACAGCAAACACCCTGAAAGTGGGGGATGCTGTCATGCTTTCTAACACTCACTGTGCAGGACACGAGGAGCTCTGCAACATCTGCCTTCCTTTAACCTCAACATCAACTGAGTGCTCTCTGGTCTGAAAAGAAAGCACCTTAGCACCTGCTAGCTGTGCGATATCCAGGTAGCAGGACTGCTTCCACCAATGGCCTCGGATGGCCTCCTAGTTGCAAGCCTATGCTCAGGTCAAGTGCCTAACTACAGTTTTCTGTTTGTTTGTTTGTGGGGAGGGGAGAAGTTGAGACAGGGTATAGCTCTGGCTGTCCTAGAACTCACTCTGTAGACCAAGCTGGCCTTGAACTCAGAGATCTACCTCCTTCTGCTTCCCGAGTGCTGGGATTAAAGTCTTAAGCCACCACCGCCCAGCCTAATTACAGTTTTAATCTTTTGGTTTACAAACTATCTGGACAATGCTGACTCCCTCGGCAAGGGCAGCAATAACAGCTTGTGGCATAATGTTAAGGTAACACAAAGTGCTCAATAAGTGTCACTTTTTGAGGTTGTGACTATGAAGTTCACTACAGATGCCCTTTTTGAAGAGCTCGGTTACAGACAGCAGCTCAGAACACACACACCTCCTACTCAGTGGGTACTTGGTCTTTACAACACAGAAGTCCTGGTAAACTGTTTTACACATCACTTACATCCTCTTACTTTGTGTGAATAGGGATTGCTCAGAAATAAGTGACAGTTTCCAAAGGTAAAAAAACATAAGGAAACCTGAAAGAACAACTAATGCCACTAAAATCAAGTTCTGCTCACTGCTGGGAGCAGTACAGGTGGTATGTTCACTTTGAAAACTGTCAATACCAACCTGTGCAGAGCACACGTACATCCTCAAGCTTGTGAGCATACACAGCATAGCCCCCTGTTCAAACACTGCTGTGTTCATGAGGTACTAGTCTTTCAGCCCCCAAATGAAAAGCACCCCAACTTCCACCATCAACAAGATGGTCAAATTAACAATGGTGCATTCATCATTCAAAAACAGGACTCTACACATCAGTAACAATGGCATGCAGGAGGGGACAAGACTACCAGAATACCACAGATGACCACACAGCTAAGCTTTAAGCAAAAGAGGCCACCCATAAACCTTATGTGCTTATTGATTCCATGAATATGAAGGTTAAAGCAGGCAGAAGCAGCCACTGCTAGAACAGTGGCAGGGAAGGGCAGCTCTAGTGGTGTTCTAGACTGTGAATCTTTGGACACTTGTTCCCAGTCATGTCCAATTTGTGAAAATGTACTGATCACGGTTCAACTCAGTGTTGGTGTGTTTACTCTATTAATAAAACCCAAGGGGTGCATAGAAGCTATGGTACAAAGCTAGACTGGTAGTTTCACTTGTCTATTGCCCTTACTATCTACAAAGGACTTGAGGAACTGGTTATGAGTCAAGCACACTCACAGATGCTCTTTATTAAGTGGAACAGATGCTTCATTCCAAGATGTCATTGCTAGGAAATACTCATTTTGAGCAGAAGCTCCAAAAGCTATTTATTATGGTTCCTTGGCACAGGAAAGATTTTTCCAATACAAATGTTTAATGCATATTATATCTGCCAGTCACAAAACAACAACAAAATGCTGGGAGCATATGAGAAATTTTACTGACCACATTAAAACACTGACATTGAGGAACTGTCCATACCTTATAGAAATGCCAACAACAGCTAATCTCATTCTGCATCCATGGGTTCACCCCATGAGCATGGAAAAGGACACAAAGAGGATAGCTTCCTCGGATCTCAGGGGCCCACTCAAGAAAGTCTGGCCAAGAAACCCTGCTAAGCCTTGGGCTAACAAGCACCCGCAGGTACCCTTTCTCAGCTCTCTCAGTCACAGTGAATGCACAGGTCAGTTACAGACACTGCAGTGATGAATCTGCTCAAAGGGTTGCTTGAAAGTATTTGAGGGGCTAGATTTGGGCAACATGTTTGACAAGGGCTACCTGCTTCTTTAATAAAGCCTTGGATGTAATAAAAATGAAGCAAACTTCAACAACAGAACTTATTTAATTATTGTGGCACATTGCTCATGGAAAATACAAGCAATAAACTATATTATAAAGTACACACTATAAATGCTTTAGGTTGGCCATACTATAAATGTTCCAAAGGTGAAGTCCAACTCGACTGCAGATGTGCTCACTGCATACAAGATAGCCATGGCTACAGTAGAAGCATGTGTGCACTGTGCTCCTGGCGGAAGGTGAGTATGACGATCCCTGTCCTCAAGGAGCCTCAGTCTAGTAGGAAGGAGACATACTAGACTGTGAGCTCCTCGAGGGCAGGAAAGCGCTCCATCATCTGTGCCCCATGCCCAGCATCTGAGCAGTGCAGGTGCAGCTGGCTGGAGCACGGCTAACCCAAGAGAGCTATGAGGACTTGAAGAACAGGCTGAGAAGTCACAGAAAGGCCAGGGACAGAAGCCAAGAAAAAAGAGAGGGTTCTGCAGGTAGAGGAGACATTTCATGTGTATAGAGAATTTGGCCTTGGCGAGAGGAAGGGATCAAGAAAGATATTCTCAGGCCCTAAATGTATCCTTTCAGCTTTTGCCTGGATACAAAAGGTCACAAGAAGTCAGTGGAAGGTGCTTGAGCAGCAGCATTACTTTCTTAGAAAGCTATACTAAGCCAGTTAGTGCCAGATAGATGAAAAGGAGCTGAGGGCATGGGACAGAAGCTGGCTTAGAGAAGGCACAGCTCTGCTTCTTGGACAGTACGATGTCTTGTAGGCAACTTACAGTGGAAATTTGGGACTTGTGAGAAGCAGGACAAGCCCAAAGCTATAGACAGAGGGGGAGACAGAGTCTATGAGTAGACCAGACAGTGGGAAATAGTATAGACAGCACAGAGGAGGTGGGGCAGGAAACTGGCCAGGCTAAGTACAGGAGGTGAAATATCATATCTGTAAGGAAAGGAGACAGTGGGTAGTCAGAAGGCAGAAGCATCAGGCTAGTAAAGTCAGTAAAGAAGTGGGTACAGAGAGGGCAATGGATCTCCCACCAGAAAGCAGAAGATTTCAAGACCAGGATCTGTCAAGATTGAATAGAAGTTGAGCAAAAAGCAACCAGCCAAACACAACTGTTGAGCAAAGCAGCTGTAACAGTGACAACATAGACTACAAAACAGTTACTCAGGGTTTAGGTGGAAGGAAACTCAGAAAGGCGGTATAGAGCTGTCACAGGGTGGGGAACCATACTCAGGGCTGTGAGCTGAGGGGACCAAGACAGAAGTGGTCTTGTGGAATGGGGCCTCACTGCACTAAATGAGCACAACTGCCACTATTTCTTCAGTGGGCTACTGAGCTCTCTAGGTTGAGGATACAAATGCTCTCGGCAAACACTGCTCACCGTATAAACTGCCTACTTCTCCTATGGGGCCTGACCTCCTTGACATACTCTCACAAGGAGCCTCCCTCAAAGACTGAACTTCTAAGGACATACAGCAGCGGCAAAGAAGGTAGTTAGATGAACATTCTGGCCTATGATAGTTGAAGATGTTTTTGAAAAAATACAGCAAGTAAATAAAGAACTTAAACTCAGGGAAGTCCCCTAAATGTGAGAGAAGGTAACAGCACATACTAAGCCAAAGTGCTATTTGTGTGGTCAAGCTGCACATGCCTACAAAGTATATTAAACCACAGTCTTATCAAAGTGCTAGCTCCATCCAAACAGACTCAACAAACTTCTTTTTCAGCCACTCAGTGCCCAGTTCTAACTCCAGCACTGAGCTGTAGAAATGAGCAGGACATGGTGAGTCATGCTAGGGACACAGACATGCCATCAGGTAGTCAGTCTGCAGATGCCTCTTTGAGGTAGTCTCAGCACAAATCTGGTTACTGTGTGAGTTTCTAGGGGCCTGGAAACTCCTAGAGACCTGATGCCTACCAGCTCCTGGCACAGAATTCCTAAACAAACAATAGATGTTTTAAATACAGCAGCAGAAGATCTCAAAGGTGTCAAAGTAAGAGCTCTCTTTTGGGGAGGTGGGGTTGGTGACGGAGGTTAATTGGAGGAGGGAACATCTCAGCTAGATTCTGAAGACTGAACAGGAGGTAATCAAGTAGCAAAGGGAGACCAAGAATACAGCATTGGAAAAGATCTTGAGTCACAGCAGGAGAATTATAAAACAGTCAGATGTAGCTGGTGCACAAAGTGCCAGGGAGGGATTATGTGAGAAGAGATTGGAGATGCAAGTTGGGTCAAAGTAATGACAGGTTTGATAAAGCCCTGCTAAGTCAGAAGCTAGGGGAAAGAATTGAACTGTAATCAGAGCTTCAGTAAGAACTGAAGATCTAATTCACTAACAGCTCTAGTAAATTAACAAGACATACAAATCAAATCCCAAAGTATCTGTGTCCAGAAGAAGCAGTTCCAACTTAGATACAACCATCTCAGAGCTATGATGCAGAGGAGGAGAAGCAGCAACCTGCCCCCGCCCCGGCCCTCGCCACCCCACTCCTACCTGAGCTGAGCTTTAAGTTCAGTAAACCTGGGCCGCCTGCTGGGGTCATAGGCCCAGCATTTCGTCATAAGGCTGTAGAGGGTGGGAGGACAATTTGGAGGCATTGGTAATCTTTCCCCATTCTCAATTCGACCGATCACATCATTGTTCTTCACTCCTTGAAAAGGCTTCACGCCATGCATCAGTATCTCCCACATACACACACCTGTGGAGTGGGAACGAAAACAGTGCAGTGAGCTCAGCACCCAAAGAGAAAGGTCCAGGCTACAGGGACCAGACAGGCAGCTGGCAGATCTGGGCAACTCGCCTAAAAGATGGTGGCATTCAGTCAGCGCCCAAACATAGGAGGATAGCAACTAGTTCATATGGCATGAAGAACAACATAAGAGTCAGAACTTTTTCAGTGGCTTATTTCTGAAAATTCTGGGTTAGCAAGTAGTCCACCAGCTACTGTACTACAACAAAAAAACAAATAAAAAACAAACCAAAACAAAACAAAAAAAACCCCACAGAAAACAAAAAACAAACCCCAGTGATTTTTTTAGACCTGCCCCACCACCAACTTAGGACCATACTGATTTTAACTACAGTCACTTAACAAAGAAGTCCTATGTTTAAGTCTTGAGCTCAAGAAAGCTTAGATTCCTCACCAAGGTGCAAATGGGTATTATCATCTTGTTTACACAACATCATCTCATCTAAAGGCCATGACTAGACCTCAGAAGGTGCACCTACTCTCTAACCCTGGGAATCAAGATGATGATCTTTTTATTCACCAAAGAACTTATCTTCTAAACAAATGAACAAACCTAACAGCACTGACACTAACAATGGTGGCATGAGATATCAACATAATACAGGGGAGTGGGGTGCAGGTCTTTTCTTAACATCCCACCAATGTCACTCTGTATTCTAGCCCTCCTGACATCTTGTACCTTCTGGATAGGCCAATTCTAAGGAGTCTTCCCTGTGTCTCACCCAGGGAAGTTATGATTCTTTTACATCTACTTCTATGCTCAAGCACATGTTTACAAATGATGCCCTGGCAGGAGGGTACAGACTGGGCAGAGTGAAGTTGGTCTCTAAAGAGGCAAGTAATACTGTGTTCACTGTAACCAGATTCTGAAATTGGCCCCAAATTTAGTTCACAGAAATAAAGTTCTAAAGAGTCCCTGACAAAAATAACATGCTGCTACAGAGTTGTTCCTCACTGGGGACCAAGACAGTATTACCAGCAAGTTCCAGGACAGCCGGGGCTATACACTCGAAAAACCAAAAATCCAAAATAGCTAAAAAAACAAATCTATGGGGGCTGGAGAGATGGCTCAGAGGTTAAGAGCACCGACTGCTCTTTCAGAGGTCCTGAGTTCAATTCCCAACACCCACATGGTGGCTCACAACCATCTGTAATGAGATCTGGCACCCTCTTCTGTGTACATAATAAATAAATAGATCTTTAAAAAACGAAAAACAAATCTATGATGCCACTGATTATAAATAGTAAACACTACTCTTTTATATGACAAAATGGAAAAACACTGCCAGTGTAGCTATGTGATAATTTTTTCTTACTATTTAGATTTTATTCTTACCAAAAGAACACTTTAAAAACAATCATACATTGAAAGTAACAATACAACTTAAACTGACAAAGTCTATATGAAGACAGAAAGTACAGCTGCATTAAAATGTCCTGCGGGGGGGTGGGGGGGGGTGGGGGGGTTGGCGCACACCTTTAATCCCAGCACTCAGGAGGCAGAGCCAGGCAGATCTCTATGAGTTCCAGGCCAGCCTGGTCTACAGAGTGAGATCCAGGACAGGCACCAAAACTACACAGAGAAATCCTGTCTTGAAAAACTAAAAACTAAAAAGTCCCAATGAATACCAACTCTAAAATCTTAAGATATTCCAAAAATGCTAAAATGTGCAGAAATGGGCAGTTAAATTATGAAGCAGAGTACCCTGAGAAGATGAGCATCTTGCCTTGTAGTTTGTACAGCCAAGTCCAACTTGTGCCTGCACTGAATGGACCCAGAGCCTTGCTAACCCTGCTGAAGAACTAAATGGATTCACAAGCAATAGTATTGAGACAGAAGAAAAAGTAAGAATGCTTATTTGATATCTATGACTTTAATTTTATTTATAGAAGTTTAATAAACTTAATTATATTTCTCCTCTAGAGCAGGTTCACACTTTACAGAGACTACCCACAAGAGCCACAGGTGAGTATCAGTGACAAAAGGAAAAGCAGAGTACAGAGAGACACCTGCTATGTGAAGCTTCCTGAAAAGGGGTACATTAAGTCAGATGGGGTCCAGCTGGAGAAGAGGGTGTAAGAATGAGGTATTCCTGGCAGAAAGACCAACATCAGGAAAGACGGTTCTGGAGACAGTAAGAAGAGTCAGTCACTAAAATCACAGACAGTGGTAAGCAGACCACACTTTCAATACAATACAGCCCACAGAGCAAGAAGGGAGGGGGTGTGTTTAAAGGCCAAGTCACAGGAGATAAGGGCCAGCTCCTAAGCCTGGAGACAGGCAGCTTCAGGGCAAGAGACAGAAGTACAGATGCTCTGGGCCAGCAGTGTCTCACAGAGCCAGAAGAACCTACATGCTGGGAACAGTAGGAGAGCATGACAGAGACTAGGAAGAGGGAAACAAGCAGCTGTTCCTCCTGAGGAAGGCAGAGAAGAGCAGGAGCATGACAAGAGACCATACTGATCACAGAGGATGCTGCAACAGCATCCGTTGAAAGAGATGCTCATTCTGAAGAGATGATGCTAGCTTTATTTTGCACAATATAGCAAAGTTTATTTAAAAAAAAATACTCACCAAACATCCACACGTCACTAGCTGAGGTAAAACGTCGAAAATTGATTGACTCTGGAGCCATCCATTTAATAGGCAATTTTCCTTTGGAAGCTAGAAGATTAATTTTAGAAAATGAATTTTCTTTGTTAGCTGCTTGAGTACCTGACAGAGCTAGCCAAGATTTTCAGCATCAAAATTAGAAAGCATCAGCTCTGACCCATAGGCATCCATTTCTTTGGGAGACTGACTCATTTACTTGGTGCTTTGAGAGTTGAGAAGTGGCTAGCATGGGGTAGGGACATAAAACTTGAATGC
>CABHPR010131622.1:0-11983 GCA_902168415.1 Peromyscus melanophrys
AAATGGCGTTGACTGAGGCAGTACCTCCCTCGGGTCGCATTTTTCAGCTGGGGCTGATGGACTGATGAATCTGTGGTGAGACATGACCCCAAAGGACCTTCAACAGGCTCACACATGGCCTCATTCTCACTCCAGCCAGGCCACCTGGGGACATGCTTCCCAGCAGATACTCTCTCGGGGTAGAGCCTTCTAGAACACTAGGGACTTGTAGCAGACGTGAAGCTATAACCTTCACTTGGCATACCTATTCATCCAAGCAGCAGTGTCCCGGGGGTACTCAGATGGGTGACAAGGACTTCCTCTTCTAGTGCCAAAATTCTGGGGGTGGGGCTTGGTTCTTGATCTCTTGCCTGGCACTCATGAGGACTCTTGGTTTCATCCCCAGTATGACAACCATTAAGAAAATACCAACTAAGGATGAGTCAGGCATGTTGTGTTCTCTTGTAATACCAGCACTTGAGAGGCAGAGACAGGAGGATCACAAGGTCAGGACCAGCCTGGCTATTTCAAACAAACAAAAACAACAGCAAACAACAAAAGGTCTGGAGAGATGGCTCAGTGGTTAAGAGCACTTGCTGTTCCTGCAGAGGACCGAGGTTTGGTTCCTAGTGCCCACACCGCCTCCGGGGGCACCAGGCACACACATGATGCACATACATACACGTAGGGAAAGCACTTATACATATAAATAAAAAAAAATCAACCGAAGACAGCTCCCTGGGGTAGAAAGCAAACTAGTATATTTAGAAGGAATGATGAAATTTGGAAATGATTTGGTAACCATGATATGAACAACAGTTTCCGGTAAGAAGCGTCAATGGAGGCCACAGGATGAAAGGCCAAACACTGGTAGTCTCAAATAACGTCCCCACAGAATCACAAAAGGAAAGCCTTGACAGTGGAGAACAGGCAGCCTCCTCTTTAACCAGGTAACCAAAATCAACAAAGGACCCAAGGACAGCATCGCCTCCTGACAGGCGACATGATCTCACTCAGAGCCAATGACCTGAGCCTGACCTCGGGGACAAGCCAGAAGAGCCAATGACAGAGAGACAGCCCCTTCCTAAGCACAGTCAAGGCCACGATGTCCTGAGGCCACAGAACTGTCCCGGGTTAGCAGACAGCAGGGAGACAGGAGTCCCGTGCCTGGGGAGACGGCGACCGAAGACAGGGTTTGGATAGATTACCGCACACATTCCGCGCACCTTTAGTGGACTGGACTCAGTGTCCTGATCCCGACCATCCTTCTGTGATCAAGAAAAAGACTTTGTCTTAAAGGATCAGCCTGTGAAATGTTTGGCAGGAGAGGGCATTGTTTTGGCAACTCAGCTCGCCCACAGACCAGAAAAGAGTGAACAAGCAGGAGGGGAGGCGAGGTTCATGTTCGGCAGTTTGAGCCAAGGGGAGACGTATGCATCGCACAACTTCTCTGGGATTTTGTCTGTTCGTTTTGCTTTCTGAGACAGGGTCTCATACAGTCCCGGCTGGCCTCACACTTGCTTTGTAGCTGAGGAGGAGTTAACATTTGATCTGGCACGTGCCACCATGCCTGGATTTACACAGTGCACGAACCCCAGAGCTTCATGCATGCTAGACAAAAACTCTACCCACCAAGTCATGCCCTCAAGCTCAACTTTTCTGAGATTCTGGAACAGTCACCATAAAAGTTTTTTGGTTAAAATGGAGACGTGGAATGAACATTCTGAAAGAAATGGCAGACTCAGCAGAGGCTTGGCAAGAATTTTGCTTGAGTTAGTTTCTTATGTTCAGGAAAACCAAATAAAATACAGTGAAATCAACCAACAAGCGACCCCTTCCTTCTCCCAGACAGGCAGTCACCTCAGAGACGCACTTCAGGGCAGGACTGGCGGCTCCAGACATGGCTCTCTGGGTCTCTGTGGTCTGTGCGTCACGGTGACATATAGGTCTGTACTGCGTACTGTCTGCAGGGACCTGGGAGGACCCTGAGCAGTAACACCCACCATGGCACATCGGCTTGCCCTTCTGGATGAACTTGCCAGTTGAACTGAAACAAGACCCTGGATCCCAGCCTGGGCTTGTTTGACACAGGTCAGGAGACCTGCTACTTGGCGGGTGGGAAAAGGCTGGATCTTTCGTTATTTGTCTTTACCCTTGTGGGACCCGGGGCCGTTTAGGAACAGCCTCAGTCTGGCCTTGCTCTGGCCTTTTCATCTTTACAGCCATATATTATCTTGTATTGTACACTCACTGGCATTAAAAAAAAACCTATTAAAACAATTAAGTTATTTGATATCAAACACGGTTTTCAGATCGATATGCGATTAGAAGGCAATACTTTCAACATTATTATTATTATTATTATTATTATTATTATTATTATTATTATTATTTTGGTTGTTGTTTGCTTTGAGTTCATAGAGGAAAGAGTAAACCTTTCCCCTTTTAGCCAGAGATGCATGCACCTTCATTTATTATGAGTTATGGAAGAAAAAAATCATGATTTTCCTATAAAGATATTTCAAAACACCACATTCTTACATGGGCAGAACATCCCACGCCAAATGAGCAGAATCACCACCCTCTCCATAGCCCTCCAACCAGCCTTTTAATATCTGTGCTCTTCAGTGCTCCCCCCCCTTAACAAAGTCCATTATGGGTAGAAATGAAATATTTGACTACTAATAAAATAATTTAAATCTATCTAAAGCTTCACATCGGCAGAGTGGCTCCTGGGGCTGCGGAGTGAGCGAGCCACTGGCTGATGGTGTCTGGGTGGGTTGCGGTCACTTCCATTCAGTGTATTGCTCCCAAGAGAAACAGACTCTGGAGCAATCAGACCCGAGACGCAGGGCCTCGAGCAAGGCCCTTTTTAGTGTTGGTGCGTCTGTTTTTCTATGTCAAGTAGACACAGGAGAGTGATGAAAAGTTCCATTCTGAGGGCTTCTTGACTGTGGTGGACGCAGTAGGGACCCATGGTCCTTCAAGCTGCTACCATGCTTCACTTAGGGCACACCAGTACACTGGTCAACAGGACTCCACACTCAATGCTCTCACTGCCTCTGTGTACTGAGACCGGAGCCCAGAAGTGTCACCTCTCATGTCCCCACGGCTCTTGTGGCAGGTTCTGCCTCTTCTAGGTGACGACATGAGGCCTACAGCTCTGAGGGACATTCTGATCACTGTGTGTGTGTGTGTGTGTGTGTGTGTGTGTGTGTGTGTGTGTGTGTCAGGGGGAAGGGGTGTTCCTCAAGATTTGGGTCTCAGCACCTTCTGGGACTGCCTTGGTTATGTCAGCCCCTAGAGAGTGCCTTGTCTGTCCCTGGAACCTCTCCCTGGTGTGGAGAAGTCTTGTCTTCTTGTTGAGGACCAATGCTCATGGTTCACCCCTGCAGATAGGCAGGGGCTACTTTGGTCTCTGCTATGGCTGTCTGGCTCTCCTGGAAATAGAGGTTGAGATTCTTGCTGTGATCTGGAAGTTCTGTGCTAGGGGATGAAGGGAGCATGTTAGAGTATGGATGTCAGGTCTCAGGAGTCCTGGTAGCCTTCACTGGCTGCCTCTCTGTGGAGGCATGTATGTTCCTTCCTGGGCAATGTGGCCCCAAGGGAAGCCAGGGTGGGGTGAGTGCAGAAGGCACAGCTTCTAGGCACCCACAGGAGAGCCCAGGCAGGACCAGACTGGGAAAGTGAGGCAGACAATAACTGGTTTATTTGCAAGGAAGGTGATAAGGCTGTGGGGCCAGGTGGGCAGAGCTATGAGACTGGCATGGGCTCCGGGATCCACACTCTCAGCCTGGGTACCTGGGGATCTCTTTAGACAACTCCCATAGTACACACAGCCTAGCAACATGAACAAGGAGAGAGGGGAAAATACCAGGAATGCTGGCTGGGCAGCTCTTCTACAACCTGTGATGACTATCTAAGTATCACTGGGCTAAAGAAGGAACCACCTGGGGCCCAGTTTCCTTTTCTGTTAATATAACAGCCAATATCAAACCAACGAGTGACATTTGTATTGTCCCATCTATGCCCAAGGCACTGCCCAACAAACACAAATCAACCAGCCACCAGCATTACATCTCTTTAGGGTAGACAGCAACATTGTTATCTTCACTTTATACACGATGAAACAATTCCAGAGAGGTTAAGTAACTTGCCACGGTTCACACAGCTGGGAAGTAGGAAGTTGGGAGAATCTACACACTTTCTTATGAGGTTGCATTTGTGGACACAGAGAGAGGTAGGGGCTAGAGAAACATCACAAACACAACTGGAATATGTCTACAGCTTTTGCTTGTTTTGAGACAGGCTATCATGTAGCCCAGGCTGGTTTCTCACTTGCTATATGGATGAGGATGACCTTGAACTCCTGATCTTCCTGCCTCTACCTCCCAAGTGCTTGGAATGAGGCATGTAATTTATTTAATGATCTAATTTGGGCTGTTCTGGGATTCCACATATAGGGAACACAAGTTAGGTATTCCAAAGCCAGGATTTCTGTGATCGCTAGTCACACACACACACACACACACACACACACACACACACACACACACCAAAACAAAAACAAAAACAAAAAACCAAGGAGAAGGTGACAGTTTAGGCAGGTCACAGAAAAGCCCCTGTGTTGCCGAGGATATCCTGACTGGGTGGTCACACAGGTGTATAGGTGCCACCCACAGATACACTGAGCCAAGGGGAGGAGTATGGCAAGATCAGGGTTGAGCCTGGTAGCCAGGTGGGGTTTAAGGAGCAGGAGTGGTCCAGCAGGGCCATGCATGGTCAGAGGTGGGATGGTCTGGGGATCAAAAACTCAGGCTCAAGACCAGAGAGGCAACGGCAGGCAGGAGAACATGATAAATTAACCTGAGACCAAGGCCTTCAGTGGAGGGGAAGGATAGAGGCCTTCTTGGAGGAAGCCCTCACTGGAGGTCAGACACTGCTGGGCTGCAGTGCCAGGGTGGGGGACCGACAGGTCAGGGAACAGCTGTGCCCCTCGATGCTGGACAGGAAGAAGGGATCTGGTTCCAGCCAGACCTCTGCTTCATCATGTCTCACTGAGCAAGCTATATAAGCATTGTCTGTCTTAGTTTGCTTGTCTGTGAACTGTGTATCAGAGTGCACCTCATGTATGAATATTTGTAAGAGTCCTTCCAACACATATGTGCTCTCTGGGGATTTATTAACCTCTGCAGGCAGGCCTGGAAGGCCTCAGCCAGAGGCATCCAGGAGCCAGGCTGGCACCTGGGGATGAATGGGTGATGTCTGCAACTTGAACACTATCTCATTCCAGAGCTGTGTCTCCCACCAGCCTCTCAGCTTCCTGTGGTCTCTTCAAGGCCTGCCCTCTGCCAGGCCCATACTTGGGGCTTCCATATCCATACTTGGGGCTTCCATATCCACGGCACAGTCTTGCAGCCTCTACTGCTGCCCCATGAGTGGCAGCAGGTCCTCTGTCTCTTTAAGGCGAAGCCACTGCAGAGGGCTTGGAACTTAGCTCACAGGCTAGAGTAGGAGGGCAGGGTGTGGCCACAGCAGGGCTGCCTGTTGTCTGTCTTTATCCATTTAACAGAGTATGAAGCCTTCCAGATCAACTGAATACTTTCCTCGAAGCCCATCAAACAGGGACTCTGTCCTTCACAAAGTTGTCGAGGGCCACCACTGAGTTTACCTGGCACTTAGCTTAGGTGTTTGGCTTGTCCCTCAAATACCTCCCTAAGCCGTTTTTGCCTAGGCTCAAGGCCCACAGTGCCCAGTGCTGGTTGGAGAGGCATCTAAGTTAGGAGGAACCAAGTCTGTCTTCCAGCTGTTGAGATGTGAGAAACACTGAATACCACCTGATCAGACTGAACCCAGGGAGGGAGGAGGACCCAAGAGACAGATGACCGCCACCTAGACAGAGGCGATAGACATCCCTTCCTCTTCAACTATGGCTTCTGGTGAAACTCTCGGGTCATCTAATGGGCTTCTGTCTAGGCCATAGTTGAGAAGACCCAGGAGGGACAGCCGAGACGGTGGGCAGTAGCACCACCAGGAGCTGCAGGCCCCGAGGGAAATGGAAGTGACTTGAGCAGTGCTGGTCACCTCTTGCCTAACAAATGCTCCTCGTATGTTCACTGTGCCCCGGTCTGCTTACAGGAAAGGAGAGAGAGCTCTGAACCAAAGCCGTGCTGAAGACACCACTTGATAAGGAGCTGTGGTACTGTCTAGAACAAACCCCTGCATTGGTGCACATGAAGTTCTCTAACGCTAGGGAGGCAGGAAGAAGGATCAGGGAGTTAGTGTGCATCGTGGGATCCCTCTGGTAGGGGTGCACCATCAGGCAGAAGGGTTAGGATAGGCCTCACTGAGAAGGTGACATTGAACATTACTTGAGGAAGTAGAGCAGAGCCACGGATCCATGAAGGAGAGGCATGATTCATGTAGATGGATTAGCATGTGCAAAGGTCCAGGGTAGGAGCTCACTCATGTGTTCAAGCTCTTCAGAAAGGCCCATGTGACTGGAGCACAGAGTGAGGGCGAGGGGCAAGACAGAAGAAGAAGGTCAGAGAGGTGATCTTTAAATCATTGGAAAGACTTTGTCTTTGTCCTATACAAAGTGGGGAACCACCGAAAGGTTCTGAACCGAGTGGTGACATTTCAAAGGCAGGTGTGGAGAGACCAAGGGATTATAGGAGCGGCCTCATGAGAGCCAGCAGAGCTCTGCAGGTAAAGGCAGAGAAGACAGAGGCTGGGGGCTTGTTTGCAAGGTCAAGTTGGGCCAATCACTGATGACCTGAAGGCGGGTGAAGGGGTGGAGCCAAGGAGTCCCTAAGGCTTTGGATAAGAGCCAAACAGACCCTAAAATTCCATGTGTAGCAGTTTACAGTATAATAGTTAGGTTTTTTTTTCTTTTAAATTTACTTGTATCATTTACAATTCATTATCACTGCTGTTGTTTTCTTTTAGTTAGGGTATAAAATAATGAGTTTTATTATGAACCTTTTCGTACATGTATGTTATAAGAATGGGCCATTTTGTAGTTTCTTCTTGCTTGGAGTGAAGCCTTTGATCTTGAGATGAAGGAGGGGCTTGTCAAATGCTGGGAGAGGTGTCAAGTTGTAGTTCAGAGCCACCAAGGGCCAGTGTCTGGCACAGTGTAAGATGACCTCCGTGAGCCCTTGGCTGGACATTGGCCCCACAGGGACCACATACAGAGGGTAACCTACTCCTGGCCAAGCCACATGGAGCAGAGCAGGAGGCAAAGACAGGCGCTTTCAGGTGTGGCTGCCTCAGGACCCGTCCAACTTCTGTGCATGGCAGGGAGGCACAGGTCTGATGGGTGACAGCTGCGTATGGGTCACAGAGGACAGGACTATGACATGACAACCAACAGTCACCAGGAAGAAGACCAATGCAACTCTAGGGAGACACAGTTGCCTAAATGCCCTGGCACCTGGTCAGATGGCAGAGGAGTGAATGCCCTGCCCCCAGGGATAAGGAGGCCAAGACCCTCATGCCTGGCCTACCCATGGAGCATGCCTTACATCCCCTCCTGCTTCTGGGGGTCCACTAGCCAAGGTAGACCAGCCCCAGAAGGTTCCTGACTAGACTTCCTTTTACTTTTTCTTCCCTTGTGAAAATTGTAGCTGGAGTTACCTTTCCAGAAAGTTCCCTTCTCTCTCCATGCCCTCTGTTGCAACCCACACATGTAAAGGCAAGGAGCCAGGAAATAAATATGTCCCAAAGGAAAATCATTGGAAAAGCAAGAGAGAGCAGAGCTGAGCCATCCCCCAAGTGGACATGGCATGCACAGCCTCCACTAAGCCACACGTCACGGTTTTCTGCCCAGAGATCGCTCCCAGGATCGGTCCACAGCTCTGGCTTCCACTCAGTGCCAATGTGGAGAATGCCTCCAGACCCCAGGGATGTTGTGGAACTGCAGACAGCCCCAGAGCAGGCTGTGTACAGGATGGCTGCCTTGCCAGGCTGGAGAGGTAGTGGCATCCTGCCAGACCCCCTTCACCTTCCCAATCCCCATGTTCCTAACCACAGTCCCACGGGAAGTGTGGAGAGGGGCCTGCTTTCTGTACTGACCCTGTCTTGACTCAGTGTCTATTGGAAGGCAGAAGAGGAGGTCTGGACACTCCCACTCAGAGGCCGCTGGGTAACTGCAGGTTTTCATAACACTCTGGGAAGCAACGGTTGCTGCCATGGAGAAGCCAGGGAAAATGCTTCGTGGCAACCATTCCAAGGAACACAGCCATCCCAACCAGCAGACCACCCTGGTGTGCCCTTTCCACCTCCTCCGCTTCCCACGACATCCGGGATCACAAGCGGCCCTGCCTTTTGCCGTTCTTCCCTCTGCAAACATTTATGCACTGTTTGCTAGCTCTGCCCTGCTGCACAGCCAGGCTCAGGGCAGCCTCTCAGAAGGCATAGAGCACCTACCTTCCCACCCAACCTCACTATCTGGACGCCTCAAGTTCTGCTCATCATCTGCTTAAATTGGGAAGACTTCAGCAACAGCAAGCATCCCACAAACTGCAGCCTAACTAGTGTGTGTGTGTGTGTGTGTGTGTGTGTGTGTGTGTGTGTGTGTGTGTCCCTGCAACTCAAGACAAAAATCTGAAGCTCTCAGGAAGTGGCAGAAACATGGTCTGAGTGGTGTCCTGTCTCTCCCTCCCAGTGTCCATGGCAACCCCCAGTCTCATCTTCTCCTCTCCCTCCACCCTAGGCCATAAGCTTCTGTCCTTTGTACCTGCTGCCCATGCCAGGGACAAGCTCTCATGAGCATGTCACCTGCACACCCGAGTTGGGGGTGTTGGAGGCACTGTGGCAGATTGGGGCACTGGCTCTGGTACTTTGATGGCTTCTGAAGCTACCTCCCTGACTTGTTTACTCTCCGTAGCCCCTCAAAGGGTTCTCAAGCCAGGCCAGCCTGCCCGCTGTCCCTGAACTGAACCAGTCAGTCCGTCAGTCCTGGATCTTTGCCTCTGTCTTGTCAGTTATTGAGAGTGATCACCCTCCTGCCTTCTGCCCAGCTTCCTGGAGGGACAGATCAGGAATATTGCTTGACCACAATAAACCTCAGGAAGTCTTCTCTTTCTTGAATCCAGGTCCCTGTATCGTGCTATTTGTGTGCACATAAATTACACATACATGCACAATAGACATACACACAGACATGGACACACAAACTCACACATAGCACATACACTCAAACGTAAGCATGTGTAGATATATGACATGTGTATTTTATACATAACTGCACACATGCACACCCGTGTATACCTACAAGCTTATATTCATGAGCTCACATATAGCTGTATGTTATTGTATGGACTTTTCAGTATATCTTACTTTCCTTTTTGTATCTAGACCATAAGTTCTTTGAATGCTTGGCCCAGGCCTAGGTCTGTAAGAAGCACTGTGGTTTCTTTTCTGACCACCTTCTGGGACCCCTGTGTACTTTCAAAGGGACTGGTGCAGGTCCCTATCACCCTGAGGACCACAGTGGTAAGGCCCATGCTACAAAGTCCCTCAGGCAGGGCCTTGTGGCCTCTTTTCCAGCCAGCCTAATGTGGGCCCCTGCAGGATGCTCCCACTTTGGGTTTGAGCCAGGCTCATAGGACTGAGAAAGATGGACTCATTGCCCCAAGTGGCTTTGCTGAATGGCACTGCCTGGGGATATCCAGCTGTCTGTGACCTTAGCTTGCCATTCACCCCCAGAAGAAAGACCCCCCAAAATACACAGAGAACTCTAAGGAAGGGAGGCCTCAAAGAAAGGGTAAATTAGCTACAATTCCCTGGGGGTTATAAGGGGGTCTTCTTGGCCTAGTAGGGCTACTATTGGTCTGGCCTGGGAGAGACCAGGCAGTAACTTTTCTCGCCCTGTTGCTGGATTCTGCTCTGGCCACATGACAAGCCAGGCAGACTCACACTTTCCCTTCTTCTCAAAGGGCCACAGTGCACTATGGTAGAACGCGCCACCTCTGCCCTTGGACACCCAGCCCCTGACGCAGGACCAACCACCGAGGTGTGTCCCTGCTCTCCTGCCATACCAAGAGTCCTCTTTATTCCTTCCAGGACATTCCCTGGCCTTGGACTCCACCTATGGCCCAGAGAGTCCTGCTCCTGGCCCCACAGTCAGTGGGTTTTTCAGGGAGCTGCAGCCATCAAAGATAGCCTGCTCTGCTCCAGCCACTGTGGCTGTGGTTGGATCTGAGCGCTGCATGGATGTCTCCCCAGACAGGAGGGCAGGGACTCTGCAGCTCATTAGGGAATTGCCACTCCCACTTGGTCCAGCCCCTCACAGTTTCCTGTATGCCGCTTATAACCCCTTCTCTATCTATAATCCACTTGGCTGGAGAAAGTCAATTAGGCATGTCTGTATGCTCAGGGACACCACCTCCCTGAGGTGGCTCCATTTTGGAGGGCATTACAGGGATTGTGAATTTTTAACCTAAACAGTGTGCACCATCAATGGAGGCTCCCATAAGACCCTTGGTTCCTTTCAAATTATATTGCTGCCTCTTCCTCCTCCTCCTCTCATATAGATCCATGTCTGTGGAGATACCTGTGGCCTATGCCAAGGGCAGAGGAATGAACCTCTGAGACAGCTGCTCACAACAGTCAGGGTGTTTCCCTACCACACACATGACAGAGACCTGGACCGTGGGCTAAAGACCTGGGCCGTGGGCTAGGCAGCATGTCTTCTTGCACAGCTAGGATGGAATGGAGGACACAGAGGCAGAGGGCCATGCTAGTTTAGGATGTTACTCAGGAGGACAGGTGACGCTGCTGTGGATGCCTAAGGCCTGAAGAAGGTGAAGGAGAGCTAGCAGGGCTGGGGAAGGCCAGCCAGCCAAGGGCAACCCTCTTAACACTTTTTGGCTGAGGTCTTCCCTCCAGACTGAGGACTTGGAGACATTCCCACAGAGGTTGTAGCTGTGAAGCAGGCTTCTCCATGGTGAGGCCGGGAGGCAGCACAGAGATGTACATGAAGCAGCAGTCAGCCAGCTCCTGAGACGACATCTGCCTCTTGTCTATGCGTCTTCCGGTGGGCCCCTTCCCCTACTCTGCTCAAACCGTCTTGACCACAGAGTAACAGGGGACAAGGTGACTCCTCCTTAAGCCTGGCAAGTTCAGTTGCTTCCCCTTTGGCAATACTGGCTACACTTAGGGAGCTGGAGCTGTCAGCCTCCCATGGCTGCCTCAGGCAAGGCCTTCTGAAGCCTCCACATCCAAATGTGGCCCCAGGAAATTGCTTGCTGGCCAGATGGGTGGTCCAAGTCTGTCTCAAAAATGTGTGCCTTTAGGAATGGCTCTTAGGTTAGACAAGATGAAGTCGGCCTCAAGATGTGCGACAAGCAGGAAGGAGACCCCGCCTTGTGGCACCTGGTCTCCTCAGCTCTAGGGTGGAGCAGACTCTGTAGTGATACAGTTAAGTATCTTTGACAATCCAAAGCAGGGACTGGTCAACGGCGGCTTGTGGGCCAAATCCAGCAAATGAAAGCAGGCTTCTGCATTTTGCAAATGAAAGCATCCATTTCTGTATCATAATTGCTGCCTTTGCACAGCGGTGGCAGAACAGAGCAGTTGTGACAGAGGCCCATGGCTCACAGAGAGACCTTTGCAGATAAAGTGTGCTCGTCCCTGATCTGGCTAAGGTGCCCAGCACAGAAAGTATCCCAGGAATCAGTTCAGTAATTATCGTTATAAGGGAGCAGAAGCCGGTGATAGGGACAGCAGAGTTTCTGGCCAAGGAAGCCCTCTTGGTTCATGTGGCCGGTTTCCACACGAGACTTTGCTGGGAGAAACTATTCATCTACACACCCCTTTACCTACCAACACCAAACCTAGCCCTTTCCTAGTGCCTGAGCTAGAGATGTGTCTTGAGCAGTATTTATTCTAGGAGAATGACAGGGTTAGTGAAGCTTACTTCAGTGGAGAGGCAGGAGGACCCAATGGCAGTGTGTGTGTGTGTGTGTGTGTGTGTGTGTGTGTGTGTGTGTGTGTGTGT
>CABHPR010131622.1:24757-36320 GCA_902168415.1 Peromyscus melanophrys
ACACACACACACACACACACACACACACACACACACACACACACACATTTTTTTTGTGTTTCCATGAAGGTGGTTCCTAAAAAGATCACACTTGAATTATTATGCTCAGTAAAGAAGATCTACCTTCATCATTGTGGATGGGCAGCATTCAACCTACCAAGGGCTGGGCACAGGCAGAGCACAGAAGGGCAAAGACAAGCTGAAACTGGCCTGCTGATTTCTTGAGACATTCATGGTCTCCTGACCTCAGACATCAGGGCACTTGGTTCTTGCCTTCTGGACTTGAGACTGAATCACACCATTGGCTTCCTGCAGCAATGCTCATAGCCTGTGACAGACTGAGTGATGTCCTGGCCTCCATCATCTCAGGAGCCAATTTCGATAGAAAATGGACAAAGATTATAGCTATGTGTATACAGTTCTTAATTTCAAAAATTAAAGAATATAGGTATCACTTTTTCCAGAGGAGACTTGCAAATATAAGATGGTTTAAAAGAAAACAGGTGATTATTAATTGCTAGCACAGTTTCATAGACTAAATCATAGCTAGACCAAATCTGCATCCTTTTTTGAATGGGTCACTCTCCTGGTACATTCAGGGAACAGTATAGACATCAAGATCCAGAGAGGTTTTCAAGGGACCCTTCCCATCATACCATCCTTAGACTTGTTCTAATCACAAAAACAAAACAAAATAAACCCCAAGACAACTCAAGAAACAAACAACCAAAAAAAAAAAAAAACAAACAAATAACAACCACAACTTTTTTTCTTTTTTCTTTTTTCAAAGATGAGTATTGTAGTACATGTCTGTAATTCTGGTACTAGAATAACTGGGGCAGGGGCATTACAGTTCACAGTCTGTACAATGAGACCCTGTCTCAAAATTAAAAAAAAAAACCTGACACATAACTCATTTTTTACAAAATTCAACCCTCTATAGCATAGAATCCGTGTTTTTTTTTAAAAGTATATTTGTAAGTATACTATACCAACGGCCAGATTCCAGATGTCCTATTTGTTTTTATCAGTGACAGACAGTGTTTACAAGGAGCTTGCAAAATCAAAGCTGATGGCTGATACTTTGGGATCTGAGCATGAGCAGGCAGAGGATGCAAGGAAGAGATGATTAGATCCTTAACTGGTTCTACAGTTTGAGGACACCAAGCCACAGTCACTGTCAGCTGTAGGACAGAGACCATGGTTACCCTGCAGTGTCCAGCATGTAGCCCAACTCTGCACCCTAGGGGGATGGCTTGCTCTCCGGCTTCTCGTGCCGTTGAGCCATCTGATCATAGCCAGGATGGCCAAGGTATTCTTTATTTCTTCCTGTCCATCTGCTTTGCACATGGAGTACATTAACCATTCCAGGACCTCACTTAACGAAGTAAATTAATTTGAAGAAGGGCTCTCCTGACTCCTGGCAGCATAGGTGGGCATTATGCAAATGACCATTACTGCCTCCGTTAGCGTGTGTACTCTAATTGCTGACAGGCCAGTCTTTGGAGTCTGTAGGGGTCTTCTGAGACGCTCGACAACCTAGGCAGGGGATCTTCAGAGCAAGCAGACATTGGCTTCTCCCTCCTAGTCACTGTAAGTGGGGCTATTTGCCTCTGCTTTTAGGGAGCTATGTTGGTGGTTTCTAGGGATCCCTGGCCCATCACCTGCCTAGCTGTGGCTTTTCTTCTCCCTCACACTCCCATCTTCCTTTCAAATTCTTCTGGAGTTCCACTAGTGGTTTAATCATTACTCCAAAAGGGGAGCATTCTAGGCTCTCTCCCCTCCCCCAACACCCCCATGATGCCTCCTTCTCTGAACCACAACTCAGATGCTACAGAGACATATACAACATTCTGGTTAATTCTGCAGCCAGAATGTCACTGTGGTGGCTCCACCTCAGGTCTTTGACCACAAGGGCCTTGCACCAGTTCACAGAACACACCATGGAGAATAAGTCTGGTTAAGGGGGTGTGGTGGTTTGAATGAGAATGGGCCCGGTAGACTCATATATTGGAATACTTGGTCCCCGGGTAGTGCAGCTGTTTGGGAAGGATTAGGAAGTGTGGTCCTGTGAGAAGAGGTGTGTCACGGGAAGCAGGCTTTGAAGTTTCCAAAGCCCATACAATTTCTAAGTAGCTTACTCTATGCCTTGTGCTTGCGGATCCAGATATAAGCTCTCAGCTATTGCTCTACCAACATGCAGGCCTCCCTGCCACCATGTTTCTGCCACGATGGTATGGACTCACCCTCGGAAACTCTTAAGTTGCCTTGGTCATGGTGTTTTATCACGGCAATAGAAAAGTAACTAAGACAGGGTGTTCAACAAGGCTTCACTGTGGGGAGCTCAATGGACTGCCTACATCCCTTTCAGAAACAGCTCTCACCCTTCTGGCTGTCCCTATGGAAATGGCCCTGGTCCTGCTGAGCGGGACCCCTTCTGATGATCAAGGAACATGACACATAAAGTTCTACATAGTTACTCTGTCCTAGGTCAACTCTCAGAATGTCCTCAAACTTCAGAACTCCCTGTACGGTCAGAACATACCACGAAGTCTGCCCTAGAGTTCAGCTTCTCTCTGCCCGAGCTTGCTGACTCTCCACCCCTTCCTAACATCATGACTTCCTAAGTTCACCCTCACCCTGGAGTCTGTGTCCCAGGCTGTAGATACGATGACATGCAGGGTTTGTTCAATGCAGTGATATGCTCATCTCTTAAAACAGCAAGGGGGAGGGGAGCGAGGGTGGGGAGTGAGAGGAGAGAGCAGAACTCTCCGCCTCCCATCGGGTAGAGGGAATACACCAAGTAAACAGAGGCTATGAGCCAGGACTTCAGTCTCAGCGAATTTCTTCTTCCTGGATGTTGGAGTTGGGCAGAAAGCTTTAGGGGGAGGCAGACAAACCCCTAGGAGCTCCTTTTCAACTGTCCCTTTGCAACCCAGTAGAGATGGAGCATGCAAACCCACGTTACTCCCGGGAAATGCATGGAATATTCATTAATTCCATTTCTATCCCCAAATGCATAATTTTGTCTGAAATCTGTCATATTTTATTACTTCCCCCCAATAAGCAAGTGCTTATCAGTTGTCCAAATTTTGAGAAAATTCTTAAGGAGAAAGTTTCAAGCTTTCCCTGTGGTTGATCCTTTTTCAAAATAGGGGAGAGACAGCCACAGCTTGGCTTTCATCAGAGCCCCTGAAAGCAGCCTGTGGGGAGGGGGAGCTGAGTCTTAGGCTGCTTCTGCAGAGGGGCTCTACCTACCTACTGTCCTGGGCTTGGCGATGTCATGCCTGTAAGGTTAGACTTCCAAGGCGGTAATGAGAAGAATATCTACTCCATACAGAAATGCTTTCTGTGCCCCTTACAGTCCCTCCGACCTGAAGAGCACACTGCCGCTAAGACACCCAAGTGCTTACAAGAATGAGCTTGTGCAAACCTCTCAAATAGAGAACCCATCTTAGGAAAGAAAACACAGTTTTCAAGAAATGAAGTACCTTGGGAGCTAGAGAGATGGCTCAGGAGTTAAGAGCACATATTGCTCTTGCAGAAGACTGGAGTTCAGTTCCCAGTACCCACGTTGGGAGGCTCACAGTTGTCTGTAACTCCAGCTCTAGGAGGATCTGATGCCTCTGGCCTCTACGGGCACCAGCACACATGTGTACATACTCATCCACAGATACACATTCAGACATATAATTCAAAATAACCTTAAAAAAAATGAAGCAACTCCCCGCATGCAGCCTCTCTTTCCAAGGCATATGTGTACACTGCTACATGATTCCATTTGGAGGCATGCCTGTTGCCTCCAAATTGAACCAGGGGAGAGGAAAGCGGCAAGGCATACAGAGACACCTGGAGAGCGAAGCGGGACTAGGACATGTGGCAGACTTCTGCACAGACGAGGATGCTGGGTCCCAGTTTTGAGAAGGCCTGTTCTGGCTGGGAGGTACCGCTCGATGCTGGGCACAGCACTGTGTCATGAGTCTGCAGCTATCAGACCCCAATTCCAGTCATTTTTGTAGGGAGACAGAAGGCCAAAGACTCCTGCAGGCATTCCAAGGGAGTCACAGGGACACCAGGGGGATGTAGCTGGCCACTTCCCTTCTCATGACAAATGGCAAGATCTGTGGTATTCCATAGATGCTGGCTGTGTTCCTTGACTACCATAGCCGATTCTGGTCATTCCTCTAAGTGGCACTTTCTCAGTGTGGTTTGCACTTTAAATGCTAGCAAGACTAGCCTGCAGTACAGAAGGGTCAAGTATCTAGGTCTGGTGCCCAACAAGGCCACTATGGAGGGTCATCTGCTAGGAGAGCTGGAGTTGACTTGGTAATGTTTCATAGCCTATCTGTGACTGCCAGAATCACCATAGTTCCCAAGAAAGACTCAGGAGTTCCCTGCTTTTAGATAACAAATTCTTTCAGCTGCTCTCTCCTGGAAGTCTCTACCATGTGGGTTCTCTATAACAGGACACTCCCTCAAGTGAGAAATGGTTCCCTGTCTAGCACATACTTCCGCTGTATGCATCTGCTACCTTGAACCACAGTCTGACTCTGGTGGCCAAGATGCTCCGTCTCATAAACACAATCAGCTGCCACTCATCCTTCCACGTAAGGCCTTCGTGGTTTCACCACGTGGATGTGCGTCCCTCTACCCTGGCCCCAGTCCTCCAGCCCTCCTCACAGGACATACTTTTTGGCCCCTTAATCATCTTTATTGCCTCTCTTTGGAGGCTGGCCCGGTCCACATCCTTTGTGAGGTGCATTGACCTACCCAGAGCATTCACTATCATGAGCATGGAGAAGTGGATGTCCAACTTCCTGGTCCTCCCATGCCATGTGCGCTCCCTCCTGACATTCCTGGGTCATGTTGTTTCCGGAGGCCTGCTCCATCTAGGAGACTCCTGTGGAGCATGGTGACCTGGCCCAAAGAGTGACATGTGGGCTGACCTGGATGCCAATGCCTCGGCCCAGAGAAGCCTCCTCATTTGTAAGCTTGGAGAGTCTTGGCAACTTTGGGGTACACACTGGGGAGGAAGGACAGAAAGCCTTCTCCTCTCTGACTCCTTGCTGGCCCTTGTAAGCATCGTTTCTCCTTTGAGGAGCTCCCCACTTCTTTCCTCTACCCAGAATCCAGAACTCAATAACTGTCATATGTAATGCCACAGAGCAGAAAGGTGGCCCAGGCTGGGAATCAACTGAACCCTTGTCAGGGCAGGGGCAGGGCTTAGTTCAGCTCTTTTGGCTCAGTTTCCTCTTCTGATGTCTGTTGATTCCCAGACCTTAGCCAGGACAGCCTGCTTCCCAGTCAGCTGAACAGTCATTTCCCCTGTGAATCATTTCAGAAATTGAAAATCCACTACTGGATGACTGGCATTCTGGGCATCCATCTTCTGCCCACCTACTACTCCTGGCTCAGGACTTCCATGCAGAGTAGGGGTCAGAGGTTGAGTTTGGCCAGAGCCCAACACCTCCAGCTGTAGCCACACAGCACCGAGGGCAGGTGCTCCTAGTTTTCTGAGTGCAGGATATCAGCTGGCTGTCTCTTAAAGAACATTCTCTGTTCATTAAAGGCAAAAACCACAAGCCATCACCATTGTCTAAGAATAAATTCCCTATAGGGAAACACCTCATTTTAATTCCTCAAGCATAAGCCCTTTTGTTCTTTCTTTTAAAAGATTTCCATCCAGAAATATTTTTTGCACATGCAAGCAAAAAATAAAAACCCCACTCCCCCTTTAGCACAAATGGCTGCACACAGTATGATTCTGCACCTGGAAACTTTCATTTAAACTTTATCACGAAGACCTTTCCATGTAAGAAAGCCTTGTAGACCACACACACATGCATTTCTTGGAGGCTCGATCTTGGTTGCCTGCTCCAATGCATGCCACCTCATCATGCTTTTCCTGTCCCCTGGTTACTACGACTCAGGACTGTGAAGGTCACTGCAAAGTGTGGTTTATACACAGGACAATTCCCAGTGGTGGAGAGACAGAAAGAGGAATGAATGGCTTTGAATTTGTGAGCTTGGGGAGCCTCCTGGAGGCCATGTCTCTAACCATGCAGCCCATGGGCTCTGTTTTGGTTAGTGGAAAGAGCATTTCTGCAAATCCTGGGCAATGCTCTCTCCCAGGAAGGAGTGGAGACAGTGGCCCTCTGCTGGTCTTCTGAAGGGACCCAGTCCCTGGGTCTACTACAGAAACACAGTTTTTGATGCTACATAATCAAGCCCATTGTTCTGCCAGCGCCACCTCGAAGGTGCCCATCTCACTTACAGGTGGAAGCCCCATCTCACAGCATAGGCCAGAGCTAACCTGACCAGCAGCCGGCACAGGGAACAGTGACGGCATTCACAACGGTCTTTCCTACCTTCGGTCATTTCTCCTCCTCCGAAACAGCTTCTTGGTGTGTGCGATCTCCACTTCATGGGGCATCGGGTGGTAGCCCTGTGACAGAGAGAGAGAGAGGGGACATGAATCATTTTGGTCCAAGACCCCATTTATCCTGACAATACCCAATGAAGGACATGAGAGGCTGGATTCTGGCCACCAAATCAGACCAGAAAATGGAAAACCATCAGAATGAATGAATCTCCCACCAAGGGTGGATGCTAAGATTCCAGACTCAAAGAATAGGAGGACCAGAAGGAGCCCTCAGAAGTCATCATGTCCAAGCTCTCAAATATGGAGGTTGTTCAGGCCAAGGTCTTGCAGAGAAGGACGGTAGAGTCAAGGCCACTGATGCCTCCCCCTCCTTCTCCTTGGTTAGGAGCTGGTTCCTTGAAAATAGACCAGGGGGCCTTTCCTGTGGAGTCCCAAGCCAGAGAGCTGAGGGTTCCCCGTCACCGGTAAGGGTCAGGTACATAGCCAATGGCTGTAGGAAGGAGACAGGTTCTTTTTCCAATCTCCAGTCAGAAATGTCACCACCTTCTGCTGTAGGCCATTAAGAGACCTGGAGATGACTGTGCCCATCTCAGCCTTGAGCACAAGCTGACTCCTGATCCTAGGCCCAAATCCCCCATGCAATTTTACCCTTCCTTTACCTTGGAAGTATTTATGGAAAACATGCAAAAAACTAATTGTCTTCTAGACTTCAAAGGAGGGCCTGAGGGAAATTCTAAGGGTGGCTTTTACGTACTGTCCTTATGACAGTTCCTTATAGACTGACATCAAGGTTGGAGAGAGACCTGCTTATATGCAACAGCAGTCCTACCAAATGCCAGGCCCAGGCAGAATTATTTGCAGAAGCTAGTTTGCACACCTGACAGGCAAATGTGTCCATTTGGGGACATGTCCAGAAGCACTGTCATTCCATCCTGGGCAGCTGGAACGGAGTAGCCAAGATCTAGGATTGGAAATCCAAGAAGAAGAGTCCCCGCCGGGAGCCTGGGATACCTGAGATTCCTACAGGTTCTCATATTGCGTAGGCATAAAGAAGATGCGGGAGGAGCCACAGACCCAGGTGTCCTGGAGAGTGGTAAGAGGGGGTCCATTGGGCCCCAAGCTCCACTTGGCAGTCAGGGAGAGCAAGGCCCAGAGAGGTCAAACAGTGAGAGAGTCTGCAGATCCCTTCACTAGGACTCTCCAAAGAGGGCCTCCCTTAGTCAGCCTTCACAGGGCAAGGTGGAGGACAATGGTGGCCCTGGCTATTCTCAGACTGGCCAGTTTGTTGGAGCTTCCCAGAGGTGACGGGAGGACACTCCGAGGGTCAGGCGGACATGGGATCTTGGAGTTATGGTTATTTGGCCCAGACTTCTATTAAGTCCGGGGAGCAAAAGCCATTTAAAACTATTTTAATGATGGCCCTTCCCTCCCACTCCCGGTCTTTCTAGCCTCCAACAATCTAGCCAAAAATGTGTGAATGGATTCCAGGCTCCAGGCGGCCACAATGGGCCGCTGGGACCTTCAGGATGTGCTTTGTTTAATGGGTTTTTCAAAGGATATTATTTGTTTTCTTTAATATAAAACACAAATAAGGAAAAACACCAAGTCTTCCCCTCTCACTTCCCCTCTCCCACCCTGACCAGGTTCTGGCCAGCTCCTTCTCCTTCTTCTTCCATCCCTCCCTTCCTGCCTCACTCTAGGCCTCTCCAGGTCACCGTTGGAACACACTGGGCGTGCCCCCAATAGACAATGGCCAGGAAGCTGAGACTCCCTCCCAAGCTGGTGCTGAGCTGGCAGCAGCCCAGGCTCTCAGCTCAGGGCTGACAGATGGAGCTGCCCGCAGTGGGATAACATGAGGAAGGAGGTGCCAACCTCTTCAGTCCTGCTGCAGAGTTCTGGGACCTAACGCATACCCAGGCCTCTCCCCACCCAGGCAGCAGCTGTGGGGAGTTGTCCTTTCGCTTATACCCAGGACTAGAGGGGACCATGCATCCCCAAGGAAAAGTCTCCCTCAGTCACTTCATCCCAAGGAACAGCTCACCTGAAGTATGGCCACTGAGATAGGGCTGGGAGAGTGGTATGTCCTAGAAGGGGTACCCAAGGACGGAAGTAATGAGTGAAGGGTCTGGAGGGGGTGTTGGTTATTATTCTGGCAGTTTGGTCAGTACAGAGGGGGTTCTGGCTTCAGACCAGAGATGCATCTGCTTTTCAGAAGAGATCTATTTCCCTGGAGGAGACTGAGTTTCGCCAGGCTCTCAGAGCATCCTTGAGAACACCCGTGGGCTTGGTGCTAACAGTTTGCTCAGCAAATCTGTTTGCTCCTCTCCAAGCAAGAGAACCAGCCTTCAGCTCTCTCAGGTGACTCTTCATGTACACGGCCAGATGGCTGGAGGTGTGCCTCTGAGGTGTCACCCTGGACATAGACTGCCACCAGGTTCTGCCTACTCTTCCTCAACTCCGTTCCAGGAGACCATTTTCCCTTTGGCTTTGAGACCTGGCTACATTCCCCTAATATCTAACCCCTGACCTTGTGGACCTTGACCTGTGTGAGCCTTGGAGACAAGCCACCCACAGAAATCAAGCTTCTTTAGGGAAGGAGGGAGGGCAGGTAAAGAATCCTTGTACACACAGTGCTGGCAGAGCACATGTGAGACATGCACATGCATCTTTACAAACACACAGATCCCTGTGCTGGAAGTCAGTGCAAGTGTAAGACGCTCCCTAAGTGATAGTGCATTATTTGCGTGGTTGCAAAAACACGGTCTATAAAACCAGTCCATTCTGGGGTAGGCTTGGGGTGGGGGATCACACACCTAGTGTACTGGTTAGTTTTTATTGTCAACTCAGCACAACCTATTCACCTGGAAAAAGGTGACCTCAATTAAAGAATTGCCCCCATGAAAATGACTTATAGCCATGTCTGTGAGAAACCATCTTGACTGATGATTGGTGTGGGAGGGCCTGGCTGCTGTGGGCAGCACAATCTCTTGGCAGGTGGGATTAGGCAGTATAAGAAAGGTGGCCGAGAGCAAGCCAGTAAGCAGTGTTCCTCCACGGTCTCCGCTTCAGTCCTGTCCTGACTTCCCTCAGAGAGGGACTATGATATAGAAGTCTAAGCTGAAAGGCTTTACTCTCCAAGTTGCTTTTGGTCGTGGTGTTTATCACAGCAACAGAAATCAAACTACAACACCTAGAATGGTGGGTGTCTCTGGGGGATCAAGGATAGGCCCAGCACTTCAGCCTCAGAGAGTGGACAGGCCTAGGCTGGAGTGCAAGGGCCATGCCCTGAACTGATGGCTATGAAGAAATCTGTCATGCATCTGTGGGTGACAACTCAGGGGGCAGAGAAGACACTTCGGGTGAAAAGCAGGTATCCTGGAAACTCTGAAAGCAGCTGCCACTGTGATGAGAGTCAGACCTCCAGAGCCACAGGTACTAAAACAAAACAAAACACAACAAAATAACCCAACCAACCAACCAATCATCAACCGACCAACAACAAAAAACGGGCAAAAAGCATATTCTTACAAAGTACACATTCAAATCAAAGGAGAAAGCCTCAAATAACCAAGTATGTATGATGAATGACAATGTTTTGCTATGGAGCAAAACCAGGAAGAGGTTTTGAGAGGATGAGAGGAGCAAGGGCTGCAAGGGGACCATCAAGGAGACTATTAACATCTATCCATCTATCCAACCATCCACCCGCTCACCCATCTACCCACCCATCTATCCATCCACCCATCCATCCATCCATCCACCCACCCATCCACCCATCTATCCATCCACTCATCTACCCATCCATCTATCCACCTACCCATCTATCCATCCATCTATCCACCCACCCATCTATCCATCCACTCATCCACCCATCTATCTCTCAACCCACCCACCCACCCTCCACCCAGCCTTCCATTTTTAGTTCTTCATTCAACAAACACTGCAGGTCTGCTGTGTGTCAGTGCATCATCAGGTGGAGAAGACCAGGATAAATACAACAAAGTGCTGGTCCTAGATGTACTAAGGGAACACAGATAAGGAAGCTAATGCACGCCACATGCTGAACAGTCCAGAGGAAGGATGCCACCAAGGAGTGAACCTGAGCTTGAGGCTATCTGCATAGTCTTCATGTCCCACACTGTGCAGAACCATGTCCCTCAAAAAGTTTATTGGGATCTTCATCCCAAGTACTCATGGATTTGACCTTATTTGGAAATAGGGTCTTTGCAGATACAGTCAGGGTTAGGGTGAGGCCATATGGGATTAGGTTGGGCCCTTAACCCACAACTAGTATCCTTAAAACTGTGGTTCTTAACCTTCCTAATGCAGCGAGTCTTTAATACAGCTCATGTTGTGATGACCCCCAACTGTAAAATTATTTTGTTGCTACTTCCTAGCTGTAATGTTGCTACTGTTATGAAATATAATGTAAATACCTGTGTTTTTCAATGGTCTTAAGTGAACCCTATGAAAGGGTTGTTTGACCCCAGAGGGATCGAGACCCACAGCTTGAGAACCACTGCCTTAAAAGAAAAGACTTGGACACAGAGACACATTAGACAGAGGGAGGAATTCAAGGGAAGATGGCGGCAGTGTCTGCAGCGAGACAGCTATAAGCCATGGAAGGCCAGGGACTCTAGAGCCCAGAGAGCTGGGAAGAGGCAATAAGGGTTCTCTCCTAGAGCCCAGACACCATGATGGTTCTGTGAGACCGCACTTCTCAGCTTTGGTCACTTGTCCTGACAGATCTAGAAAATTCACACCCACGCCCCCATAACCTCCCATGTCTATCCCACACTGCAGTCCCCAACACTTATCCTCAGCCTGTCGGACTGCTTTCCCACATCTGCTCCCTCAAATCATCAGCCAGCTCTTCCTGGGTGACCCTGAGTCCATCTGGTACCACCCACACATGGAGTCCAGCAGGGGCTGCTTCACTGGGGGACGTCAGGCTTGTGCTCAAGCCGTCAGTCTACAGCAGCCTACTACCAGCCCCAAATCAGCCGCTCAGGTCTCCACTCTCACACTGCTGCTGTCAATTGAGAAGTGGGGGGGCGATGTCCAAATCTCTAGGGGAACATGTAAGAGCACCTGCTCTGCCCTGCTCCCCAGCACAGCTGGAGTGATGGGGAGCAGGCTGGGAGGAGGAGGAGGAGGAGGAGGAGGAGGAGGAGGAGGAGG